>JAQIXP010001319.1:0-18998 GCA_034700285.1 Proteroiulus fuscus | reverse complement strand
TTTGGGGGGGGGGGGGCCATGGCCCCCCTGGCCCCCCCCCTGGATCCGCCACTGCTTCCATTGACTCTCTATTGCAAACTGTAGGTTAGGATGGGGTCGTCTGCCACCAAAAACCCAAATTTGCATGTTAGTTATATAAATTAGGATCTCAGTAGCAGGCGAATCCTAACCTACAGTTTAACTGTGCCTCAGAGTCAATGGAAGCCCCCATTAATGGCAAGTGCAATTGATCAAAATAAAACTGGCGCTAGGTGGCAGGTCCAGGTCTAAAAAATGTTGGAATAGAGGTAGTGCAAACCCAAAATCAGATTTTTATGATTTTTTTGTAAGGAAAAAAGCCTACTTTTTAGATGTTAAATAGCATGCAGACGCCATTTTGTTTGATTTGCTGATTTCTAAAATTTCTTATGATATTATATGGTATGCTATCGTAGGATACTGAGTTGAATTGAGTTGAACTCTTGGGGTTTTCTATAAAATCTTGGTGCATATCATTGTAACCACAGAAAATTTCTAAATAATCTAGCCATTTTTACCAAAATTAAATAAATTTTCAAACCTTGTATTGATTTGCACTTAAAGGGAATGGCTTCTCTTGAATGACCCCTAATAACCCGTGACCCTTGACAATTTTCAGGGCATACAAAATACACTTTGTCTAACGTAAGACTGATTCATCAACCAGATTTTTTGCAATAAAATAATTACAATGTACGTGTGAGAAAAAGGCATTGGCTAATATGGGTCCGCAGTTATACATGTTAATCAATGCATTTTTCTCACACGTAATTATTTTATTACGAGAGAACTATTTGTTGCATTGTTTTGAAACTTTCTGGGTACATTCAAATGCGATAAGCAGTTTAGTAGAAAAATTTACAACTCTATTCTTCAATAAATAAATATTGTTGTGGAATTTTTTGGAAAATAGATGAAACAACTCTATTCATCATTTTTTTTTTTTTTTTTTTTGAAAATAGATGAAACTGTATTGGTAATATTTTAGGGATATTACTTGGTGTTTGATCACTGATGTGCAATGCCCTGATTTTTGTCCTTTCCATTATTTTGTAATGACACATGCTCATTGTTTCTCGTATCTGGCAACAGTGAAATGATTCAAGCAATAATGGTACTGGTTATCTATTGTATTTTCAAATTTATTACTCTTTGCATTTTTCCCTTCGTGTTCATTATACTTTTAATATAAATGCCTCACTTGTATGTTAATTTTTTTCAATGGAGACTTTACACCGTTTCTGGTTTTCTAATTATCCTCCTTGCTGACGTCCCATTGACGTCTCAGACAATTTAAGCAATATTTCCTCTTTTGATAAGCGATTTGGGGATGTTGAATCACACTTTCTTGAGTCAAAATTTGAAAGGATTTCCAACCTTGGCAACTTGCACATGTGATCTGATATAACACATAGTTTTGAACTTGTTAGCGTGCAACACTGGGACACATTGTAAAAAAGTAAGAAACTGTATATTTATTACTCTATTCTTTATGTGCAATGTGCATAACATATTCAGATAGAATTAATGCATTACTTGTCATAAACTTTTCACGTACACTCTTGTTTGGGCTAAGATTCCTGGGCATTTTTGCTACGGAGAATATGCGCAAATTTGCTGGATTCATGCAGTTATCAGACTAAGAATAGAAATCCTATTGCAATTTGCATTTATTTTTGCTCAAAGTTTGGAGTTTCTGGGATGTAGCAGATGTGGAAAATTATGAAATAGGCCTAGGCCTAGGCCTATGTGAATTTTGAAAGATGACTGTGAAAAAGCATTCCGACTGTGTGGAAAATGCTAAAGGATTTTGACAAAATTCTCCCTTATAAGAAAATATCTGGTGCAGATATATGCAAACATATGTACCAGTATCTACCTCTCAGAAAATGCAGAATTAAGGGATGAAATTCTGCGGGAAAGTTTCTAATGATGTTCTGCAGGAATGTATAAGCTCTGCTTAAATCTCTGTAAAAATGTGATTTGCCTCTGCAGAACGAAAATTCATTATATATTTTTTTTTTTTTTCTGAAGAGACATTTTCATATTGAGTTCTAGCAAAAATTCTGCATAAAAATTTCATATTGCTCTGCAGAATCTTAAACTGCTTAAATGTCTTTGTGTACAAATGCGATTTGCTTCGGCAGAAATCTTGATAAAGCTTAGTTTTCAGCAGAACATTATGTCAATTTTCCTGCAGAAATTTTTTTCATATGGGATTGGAGTTGTGATAGCAAGAATCGTTCTGTAGAAAATGTTTCAAATTGATTTGCAGATTGTTAAGCTGCTTAAAAGTCTGCATGTACAAATGTGGTCTGCTTCTGCAGATATATCGTTATGAAGCTTAGTTTTCTGCAGAACATTATAATCAATTTTTCTGCAGAAATAGTTTCATGTGGAATGGACTCTGGACAAAATGCTTTATGCAGAAATGTTTAAAATTGTTCTGCAGAAATGTAAGCTGTTTAATGTCTTCGTAGAAATGTGATCTGCTTCTGCAAAATCATTATGAAGCTTATTTTTCTGCAGGGCACTATAGCAATTTTTCTGCAGAAAATTTTTCATATGGGATATAGCAAAATTTACTAAAAATGAAAGCATTGAATGTTTTCATTTAAAATTAGCAGAAAAAGATTCAGCCTGTAGGTGTTATATTGCATTAGTGATGCTTCAAAAAATCTAATATTTAATGGAATAAACTGTTGAGTTATAAATCAAAGTGAAAAATAGTAGGCCTACATCTAAAGGTGTGATGATTGCAGTAAGTGTCTGGTTAAGATGTGAAAACAGGTTTAATTAATTTTAATTAGAAAACGTCATTTATGTCCCCCAACAAAAAAATTAAGGCGTTAGTTCAGGTCTAGTAAAAAGGTTTGAGGTGAACACTCCATTTAGTTAGGTTTATTAATAAGTATTAGTTATGAATACATGTATGATCCTGGAGGACCTGTACTGAAGAGTCGTTGAAAATAATTAACTTTTTCATAATCCTATTTAACACCAATCGCGCTCTCAGAAGAGTAGAATTTATAAGGCACTACACATTTCCTCTCAATTATTCGTTCTGTATTTAATTAAGTGTATCTACCTGATTTGCATTTGTTCATATTGGTGCTTTGTCATGTTATTTCTCAATTGATTTATGTTCAGTATGCATGCACCGACCTCGTAATGGAAAACTTGTGTTTAAGTGGTACTATAAGTACTCGAGTAATTGACAAAATGAACGTGGATTATTATTTTCCACTCCATTCGTGAATTTGTGCCGTAAATTACGGCCTTTCTCGATGATTGCATGTAGGAGTGTAATGTTTTTTTTTTATTCACGTGTACATTCGTCTTCCTTTGAAACTGAATCTGTTGTTTTTTTCTTTTTGCAGGCTCTCGTAGCTAGGTAGAACGCAAGTCGGCCATTTTCCAATATGGCCACCATAGACGGTCGCCCGGCACGCTACGGCGTCACAGTGCCGCAGCTTCAAAAGTTAATGGAATGCCGTGGAGGTGAGGCTGTCGAAAGGCTAAGTAGTGAATTTGGCGGTGTGCAAGAACTTTGCCGACTCGTGTATACGTCTCCTAACGAAGGTATGATCCATGCACAGGACCTAGTACGTAGATGGCAGCAGGTATAATCTGTAAACAAAATATAATAGATCTCGAAGGTCCCGAAAAAGTCCCGAAGGTGGCATCATAAATATTGTCTAACTAAGCTCTCAAATGTAGTTCCGTGGCCAATAAGAATTCAATTTTGAAATTTCGGAGAAAATTTTCAAATTCAAATCAGTAGGCCTACCCTACAGTCTACACAAGTATGCCATGTGGTAAGGGAGTAATTTACAAAAATTCCACAGAAATTCCTGGAATATAGCAAATGCAAGTTTCGAAAGTTTTTTTTCTCAAAAAATATGTAGGGTCTACCAACCTGTATCTATATGCTCCTCCAAATTAAGATGTTTGTCAATGAAAGCCATGGAAAATGCCTGAATTTGGCCTAAGTCTTAAAAAAAGTTTCAGTTTGGTAATTATTTACGACTAATAAATGTAAAATATACCATAAAAAATAATAAAATTATTGTTTATTCTATTGCTGCCGTGATAGAATTTTTGGGCGGAATGTCTACTAAGTCATAAACTCAATTTGGCAAAGGTGAAAAAATAGTCATAGGTCCTAAGTTCATCATTTTTGTATGCATAATTTATGATCCATCCCTTATAGACATTTAGAACTATATATTAATATTAAGCTATGGAAGCGAATTTGTCACTTTTAGAGTTTGCTTGACAGCTAATAGTCACACTACCTGCGAGAAATTAATATGCTACGATGTGAGGGATCCTTCATTAGGGGGATGCACCATCCTCGACTGATTGTTCTCACGGACTTAACAGATTATGTCTAGCTCCATCTATTAAAGTTTTTCGCATTATTGTTTTGGTATTCCAAAAAGCAATTAACCTTTTATTAATGCACTAAACTGGTTTTTTTTATCAAATTCTTTTCTGTTTTTTCCAGGTCTAAGTGGATCTGCCGCGGATCTAGAACACAGGCGAGAGGAATTCGGTTCCAATGTTATCCCACCAAAACCTCCCAAAACGTTTTTACAGTTGGTCTGGGAGGCATTGCAGGATGTGACGCTCATTATTTTGGAAGTTGCAGCATTGGTGTCCTTAGGACTTTCATTTTATCAAAGTCAGCAAGAAAGCAGCAGTAAGTTCTACTAACCTTTGTAAGAGTTTACTAGAAAAAAACACTGTGGTTGAATTGATGGCTTACTATATTTGCACTCACACAACTTACACGCCCGTAAACCACTGATTTATTAATTTAACATTTACATTTTGAAATGCTAACATTCTGACTTTTTCGACGTGTTTTGGCATTATCTCCCGTAGACATACATGCTTAGCAGTTTAGATATAGCAACATGCACATTTGGTGCATTTTTAACATGGCACATGTCTAGTTGCAAATTAACATTAATGCCGGAGAAGATATGCATGGCTGTTGCCTTTTTGAAAGATTAGTCCCGGGTTTTTGGAACTGGAGCGATTTTTAATCCCGTGAATCTTAGTGTAAGGGGCCAGTCATTAATGACGTCAACATCAAAAAATATAGGTGAAAGGTGTTACAATTCTCCTATATTTTGCTATATATATTTATGCATTTTTATTCATTCTTTGCTTGAGTTCTGTGAATTTTGTGAAAGTTTTCTGAGATAGTTTTCTATTTCCTTATAATTCGTAAATTTGATAATTTTCCTCTAATTATAATGCAGTAGCACCAATGTATTAAGGTATATACGATCCGTATTT
Organism: Proteroiulus fuscus; assembly: GCA_034700285.1. Lineage (NCBI taxonomy): Eukaryota > Metazoa > Arthropoda > Diplopoda > Julida > Blaniulidae > Proteroiulus > Proteroiulus fuscus. The sequence continues at coordinate 13,670 of JAQIXP010001319.1, read as the reverse complement.
CCTTGCAAAAAGTAATTATTTTTTCTTGAAATCTAGATTTTTTTTTCGGTCCAAAACTCGTAGTTTTTCCAAAATTGTGATTTCCGAAAAAGTTAATTTTTTGCATCACAATCATCTGAATTCGGATTTAAAAATTATGATTCAGAAATCACGAGTTTGACAAAATCTGGTGTTTTTAAATCACTATTTTATGAAATTTTGATTTCTGATCTAAACATCGTGATTTCAAAATCATGATTTCGAAAATCACAGTTCTTTGAAAAGTTACTAATAAACTAGATTTGCAAATAATTATGCAAATGTTAAAAATTATATAATTTGGAACAGTTATCATATATAATCCTTATAATATGGGTATAATAATTTCTGTAGTATGTCTATTATTTTTTTTGAAAACGATCTTACTTGGGGTCTACGGTTTCCCTTCCTTTTGGGGAAATAATTTCTTAGTTTAATATTTCTCTATTTTGGGGAAATTTCTCCTATATTTCTTGTATAGGACAACAAACATTTGAATATTAACTAGTGGTTAATTCACTATTATTTGTTGACGGCATTAGCGAAGGGCCCCTAATAGACAGAGAAACTCAGTTTAGAGAAACATTATAAACAGAACTGATAACAATTTTGTAAGTGGCAGTATGCCACATTCATTACTTCTCAACACAAAAATACGATGCCGATTTCCTAGGAATCGGTTTTAAAAAAAAAAACTCAAATGACTAGCTCAGTTTCGTTTAGTTTATTTTGAAATAATTATTTTTAAGTGCGCAGTTTACTTGGCTAGCTGTTTTTTAACCAATTCCAATGGAGCCCACTGCAAGTCCAAATAGGCGAGATAACAAGGATTGCTGGCAGTTTTTTCTTAAAAAATTTCAAGTTTGGAAATTGAAGGTCACTCACGATTTTCTAACAGTAGGTTATTAATGGAAGTAGTAACTTCTCATTCATAGAATATATACGAGTAAATATAATTAAGAGGTAACTGGTTATTTGTAAACCAGTTTCTCATAATGAATGAAGGCCTAAGGTACATTCTGCTATCGGGACAAATCAACATTTCGGTTTGAAGATTTGGCTGGCTCTGTCTAGCTGTCCAGAATTTTTATGAACCAACATGATTTTTAAACCCTCGAGTTATACTTTGCTCAGGAAATGTTATTCTGAAAGTTGCTGTACGTTTTATTAAATTTAGGCTACATTAACCATTTAAAAATATTGATGAAATGGGCGGTGACCCCTTTACGTTGTTCTAAATATTGACTTTTTAGCACAAAAAAAAATTATTTCTGCTAAAATGTGGCTAACATTGGTTTGAACTAAAAATAATTGCATTTTCTCGATATTAATAAATGTGCCACTGCCGGTATGACTGTTTTGAGGCGAGAATGCATCTGTACTTTTCATTTGCCAGTTTTTTCAATTCAATTCAACTCAGCATATCGTGATGTCATTTGGTAGGGAGGTTTATCTCAATATCAGGTGGAGACTCCCACGTTGCTAGTGGCTTAGATATCATTATTAAATTGAAATCCTAACCTTTTAAAATTATTTACGAAGATTATTCCACTGTCTTAATACCTCTTGCCTACCTCTAGCGTTAGTATTTATAGGCTTAAAGATATCTAAAACTAAATTTTAACTTACATGGCAAATTAAACCTTTCGAACAAAACTAATCTTGAAGCTTCCCTTCGAGATCACAATGATTCCCAGTTTAGAGAATGTAGCATCTTGGTCACACTATCGGTCCTTCGGTAATTACCGTTAACAAATCTAGCAGCTCTACATTGGATCATTTCAATGGACTGGATATGGATTACATTGTATCGATTCCAAACTGGAGCAAAGTATACTTTGATTATACTTAGAATATATTCTAAAGTGTTATACGTAGCTAATTCCTGTTTAGGACTGTAGAGAGCATTGACAACTAGCTAGCATCGAAGAAACGCTCTAGTGAGAATCAGGCATTATTTATTGAGGGTAATTCGACTTAGTGCAAGATATAAAGCTTGCATATAAAAGCAATCCTTGTTATATCTCAGGCCAAATACGTGCGCTCTGTGGGCTTTGGTTTCATTCCATTAGTTTACACGTTTTTAGAATGTATAACAAACAGCATGAATTGTCTCACAATATATACATACGAATGATGTTCAGAACAGTGTGAACCTTTTCCACAATTATGAGGATGAATTATTTCATTTGCCGTAATAATTCAGGGGCCTCGATCATTGCCCACCCCTAATTGTGGAACGGAGTCCAACTAAACTAATTATTGTAGCAATTTATGTTAGCTAACATGTAAACAGAAAACATTGGCTTAGTCGCTGCTTATTTTTCTCTTGTTTCTGACACCATTCTTTTATCCATGTGCATGCGATGATCAGGGGAAGAAACAACAGGTAAATGATAAAAGCAAAAATTCTCAATGTGGTCCTTCAGTAGACGGTGTGTAGACTTAGTTTCTTTTAGATTGTGTGCCATCTTTTTCTAACCCACTATCTATCACCAACCAACCAACCAACCTCCACACTCATTACCAAAACCACAAACAAACCATTATCATGTGTCGAATGTAGATAGCATAACCATTACTAGAACTACATTATCACTTTTATACCTTCTTATCTTTATTTGGTTTAGATGAGATATCATCTATCAAATACACATTTCATAAAACAAAAACTTTCATCATTTCATTTTTTCTTTCTACATTACATATATCATCATTAAATCTAATTTTCACTCAAGTTGGCTTTTGATTTCTAGTTAACCCAAAATAGTCTGGGCGTCTGCTTACCTGGGAAGTTAGGATATTTTAGGGAAAGTCAGGGAAAATCCAAACTTTCATCATTGTTTCCTTTTTTCACTTCTTAGAGCCCTTATCGAATTTTCTCTCGCGTTTTTTTATAATTTCTTTTTAACCGTATAAAATATCCAGGGTTCGTACTGACCTGGAAAGTTAGGGAAAAGGAATTTTGTCACAGAAAGTGTGGGAAAATCCATAAATATCTGAGAAAGTCAGGCGAGTTTTCACTGGTTGTATAAATTAGCAATGTTAGATCAGTGAAATATTACCGGTTGTTGTTTTTAATACATAAAGTGCCGGAAAACATTATTTACGAAGCTAGTTTATTTGGCCCAAAAGTCGTGATTTTGGAAACCAAAATGGAAATTTTTATGAAATTGTGATTTCGGTATCGCTATTTTTCCACCGAAAACCAACGTTGTTTTCACTCCCCCCGGATTTAAATGATTTCCAGACAAAAATCCGGATTACTATGCAAAAATCTGAATTTTGAAGAAATCGCAAAAAATCACAGTTTTCGGGCCAACTAGTCTAGATTTCGAGAGTAAAAAAATCCAGACTACTCCAAAATGGATCGAAACGAGTCTGTTAGAAAGTGTTTCTCAAATTCAATTCAATTCATCTCGGTACCCTACGATCAGCATTTCATAAGGCCATTTGGTGGGAGGTTGGTCATTCTCGGAAATGATTTACCCGAGCATCTCAATATCTCATAGAAAATTATGGTGAGGCTCCTGTATGGTATCTAGTCATTTTCATGCAAAAAAGCAGCCATTTCGCATAAAATCCCAGTGTGGGTTGTTTTTTTATTGGTGACTTTTTTCGCTCCAGTAATTAAGAATGCTTTTATGCCATAATGCCGTAATGCGGAATTGATTTTACAGCAGTCTTTGAATCACTGCCTAGCTACCCCGCAGTTCCAATGGCATGCTCTGATACTGCGGCAAGTGTTGACCTTGGCAGAATTTCCTTATTCGTTTGTGTTTCTGCTCATTTCTCGGTACTATTGCCGTGTTCCGATTGCACCTAAAACTGCCTTTGGTTGAGTAGATTTGGCCAACTGTTCTCTTTTGCAGCATTTAAAGTTGCTGCTTGCACGTATATAGACTCGCACGTCTGACTCTATCTGAACGTCTTAAGTCGGTGAGCCAGAATGATGCTGGGAGATAAAAAGAAAAGTCGTAAAATGTTTCGCTCCGATGCAATGTTCTGTTCCCCCTAGTGTAGCATTTCGAGGCAGGAATGGCGTTTTTATTCAGCTCCAAACGGTCGGAAAGTCAATTTTTCTCGCTGGTTTAATTAGGCCGCATTTCTCGGGTTCTTGCTTTCACCGTTTTTGTTTTCATTTATCTGTCAGATTGCCGGTGATGATTAATCTGGCACAGTTAGAGTGTAGCTAAAGTTTATATTTACCTTAATCACACGGGCATTTTGATCACGATCTAGAACACGTCGATCGTGGTAATAATTAACGAACTAGGCAATACCATTAGCGCGCTCGGGCAATCAAGTGTCGAAATCAAGAGAAGGGGCTAAAATTAAAATCGAGCGTTGAACTCTTTTAACTTAAAACAAGTTTTCAGGAGCATTTGTGGGTTAAATCAGTTTTCCAAAAGCTTGAGAAATCAAAATGTTAATTGGAAAATAATATTGCATGGCCTATAGACCCAATTTAAGCAACATGTTATATTAAAAATTTTCGTAAAATACTAACGAATGATTAAGGGGGCTGTCCACACTTTTTAGAGCATGCATGCTCCTATGGGAATCTCCATGTTAAATTAAAATTCAAGTATCTCAATAATAGCTAAATATAAATTGACGGGGTTTGATTTGTAAAGAAGACAATTAAATTTACTAAAACGTGATGCATGATTTTTTTTGTTTATCTGCCCTGTGAGCCGTACGATCGTGCAAAATGTGGCGAAAAACTCAGCGGTAAACTTTGAAATTCGATAAATAAATATAGCATGCACGTAATAACAAAATCGCACTTATACATTTTGTAGTAAATTAAATAAGCTTTCCAAGAAATCAAACCCCATCGTTATCCGCTCAGTCAATATTGAGATCCGTTAAATTTTGGAAAAAATTTCACATCTACGTAAAATAGCATGGGAAAACGGAACAGTCAACTTTGAAAATTGCTAACTACATTCGGAATGCGTGGGACGTCATAATCATACTACAGTTTTCAGTAAATTTAATAATCTTTAAAAAAAATAAAACCCCATCGTTGAACTTTAACCCGTTCTTGAGTTATATCAGTTTGAAGAAAACGAATTTAACATTGAAATCCCCATTGGCCCATGCTGTTAAAAGTGTGGACAGCCCCCTTAAGTAAATTGAAATTGAGAACTTAAATCATATTTGCTGTTGACCCGAGTTCTGGAAACATGGTTTATGGGTCTAATAATGATTGACTTATACATGAGAGATTATGACAATCTTAAATTTCCCTAAGAAATAAGCAGTGCTTTACTAAACAATAAATAAAGATAAATGCTTTCATGTTTAACACACATATAATTAGTAAAAAAAAAAACAAATCTGTACTTGACTCTATAGTTACAATTTTCTTAATCCACAGTAACTATGAAATCATCTGTAATCCCTACTTTTACCTTCTTTCTTCCAAGCTTATTTGTATGCTATTTAGCTCTAGACAGATCTATCGTATTTCACATTTTCTACTTATTCCCCTTTCTGCTTATTTTTCTTACCATTGGCTGCCACCAAATCCTTTGGCTACTGTATACTCTGTTTGTTGTGGTGGCGTGAACATTTTTCTGATAATTGAATTTTATTATACCTGTTCTTGTTTTAGGTATAGTAGTAGTGCAGGCTGCTTGCTATGACATTGTAAAATGTCCTTGACTGGAGCATCCAATGGATAATTTGTTCTGTAATGAAATCCCAGCATGAAAAAAATCCTCAATAAACTGCAGAAAAACTTCTGTACTGCGAGACAACCGTGGAAGAGCCACAGTTTACTGCGGTAGAGAAATGAGCAAAAATTCCAGTTTTTCTGATTTTTTTGAAAAACCCAAAAATCACTTTAACGTCGTGGAACAAAATTTTAAGAAATTGTTGATAGGATAAATTCGAAACGATTCATTATATGAGTATTTTTTAATCTTGATTTTGCAATAAAAATTTTTACGTTTTTTATCAGAAGTACGAGAAGACATTCTGCAGTATACTGATGTGTTTTTTGGTTATCGTAATAATGGAAATATATATTTTTTGGGGATTATTTGTTTTACCATGCTCCAGTCTACTGTTTTTGTAGCGACAGTACTACCGCCAAGAGATTAACTTTCTGGCATCTCCCTTAATGACGTAGTAATTATCTGGAAATACCTTGGAAATCAATTGTGCGTGGGTCTGTTCCGCAGTTCATTTCCAAAAAAAATTTACGATGTGGGGCGTAGATCATTGTTCAGCTTATGCTTTTAGTGAGGTTTTCGTGAATTTACTAATATTATTTCAAAATTCCCAAAAGCATCTCAGTCATCTTATCACTTAAGCTATAAGTACATTTATATCATATCAATTCGTGTCATTTTTATTCTTTAGCTTAATACTAATTGCAAGTTTTGTACATAATTTTGAATTTGATTTGCATTTTGGCATGTCGAGTGCTAATAATTGTTTTTTTTTTGCCTTGTTTTTCTCCTTCCTATTTTGTCGACTACCCAGAAGCCCAAGATGTTGTAGTAGCAGGTAATCCTTATATTTCTTTACTAATAAGATTGATAATTTCCCATAATTTGTTCCCCCAAAACTATGTTAAAGGAAAACTTTCACTTCATTGGTAAAACATGTTTAAAAATGCGAGGCGATGGGAACATAGCCACAGATAATATTGGAATTAAAAATGCACAGCGCCATATTACAAGTGGTGAGCTGTTATATAAAGTGAGACGTTTCCTTTAATGCCTTTTGACTTTGAACCTAAGTCTTGTATTTATGATCCAATGATCCACTTCAATTATTCTCGCAGCATGCATTAATGACTTAATTAGAAGGATCTTAATCACTTTTCCTAATTGTGTGATTTGCGTTTTAATTGGAAATGCCGCTGCATTTTTTTTTCTTCATCGAATTAACTCAAATGGTTCTTAGTTGTAAAATGTCATTTGGGTAAAACTCCGTTGGATTTTGAAATCCGTCCGAAATTATTTTTAACGTTATTCACGGTTACTTTAGCTCTCTTTGATTCAGGCCCAGTTTTCTTTTATCTGAAGATTTTTTTCTTGTATAATGAGTTTAAATGCATTTTATAATCATTCAGAATTAATGTCTTAGTTAGTTAAGCTTGGTCATTAGCGAGAAGAATGGCAAGATTATCACTTTTTACTTACTTTTTGAGATTCCTAAATAGGTCAATATGCATCTCTTAGATTTGCACAAAATTGAGTGAATTTCTATCAGTGCATGTCCCTGTAATATTTTGTAAATCTTGCCACACTTCTCGGCAAGAGAACTCTTTTGCCACTAACATATTAATTACGTACCTTAATTAATCATTGTTACTTTGATTATTAGGCGGCCATGACGAGGGAGAAGCGGATGCTGGGTGGATAGAAGGCGTAGCCATTTTAGTATCAGTCTTTGTAGTGGTGATAGTTACAGCATTCAACGACTACACCAAAGAAAGGCAGTTTCGTGGGCTGCAAAGTCGAATCGAACACGAACACAAGTTTTCTGTCATTCGCGGAGGGGAAGTACAGCAGATACTTGTGGGGGAGATAGTTGTAGGTGATATATGTCAAGTAAAATATGGTAAGATCTCTCGTCATTATTTCAATTCGATCTGGCGGGAAAATCATTTTTCAATCGGAGCTGATGTTTCTCGTCTATTTTCAGGTGATCTTTTACCTGCGGATGGTGTCCTTATTCAAAGTAACGATATTAAAGTAGACGAAAGCTCCCTAACGGGAGAATCGGACCATGTTAAGAAAGGAGAAGCTTCGGATCCTATGCTTCTTTCTGGTAAGCCTGGCTACATGTACTTGTTCTGCTGCTACAGGCAGTCTATGATCTACGCATATCTCCGTGTTTTCAACATTGTGTCCCATTTTTATTGCAGGAACGCATGTGATGGAGGGCAGTGGCAAAATGCTGGTGATAGCTGTAGGTATTAATTCACAAGCAGGTATTATCTTCACCTTATTGGGGGTCACGCAGAAGAAAGACGACGAAGTGAAGCCGAAAGGTGAGTTCTCGCTATAATCGACAAGTTGTCCGAGGAGCGTGTGTACATGGCTATCAAAATTCAGTGAATTGGATTGAAGTAGTTGTTCCCTCGACAGCATCGAATTAATTATTAATAATGATTTTCTTGTATTCTCTCTCTTTCCCCCCGCCATTCAACATCAGATTCTAAGTCACAACGCAAAAAGAAGAAAAAAGGAGCAGGTGACAGAAATAAACATTTTGCTGATTTTTGTTTTACCTGCTTCTTTCTGCTTTTCATTTTTTTTTTTTTTCTCCTCGTTTTTGTCCGCATCCAGTTTATAATCGCTTTATTTATCTCATTTAAAATAGATCGGTTCATTTTCTTAGTTTTCTTGATCATTAAATCACTTTTGATTAGATATTCAACGAAAATCCAGCAAAGGATATCCCAAAACTGCAGATTTCTTGCTAAAATAAACTCTAGTTCTGATTTAATAAAATGCACAGTTGAACTGCAGTTAAATACTAATAATTCAGCAGTAATACTGTGGTAAACCTGTAGTATTTTTGGTAATGAATTTTACCTCAAATATTTGATGCCAAAAACTCTGGTAGTTTTAACTGAAATTATTGTAAATTATTTTCCTTAACAAAAATTATTGTGGATTATTTAAAGAAAAAAATGTAGTTTATTTTGCCCAGAAATTCTGGTTTAAAAAATCCCAAATTTGGATTCCAAAAATCACCACTACTGCCAAATGAAGTAGATTTCAAATCTTCAGTGCATTCAGAAATTGTAATTTTTTGAAAGAAAATCATAATTTATAAATTAACAGTTTCATTAAAATTAGGATTTCGTTGATTAAAAAATTGCGCATAATTTCAAAAACTCCAATTATTGGCAATATGGTGTGTCTATTATTACGATTCCCTGAAAACACTAGATTATTTTTTCTTAGGATCAGTTGTGATGCAACCATAACTTTTTCTGAAACTGCAGTATTATTGTAGTATATTTTTTTCTGGGAAACCAGTAGTTTAAAGGGGACTTTCCTTTTAATGGTTTAAATTCAGTCCATGAAATTTTTGGATTAATAATTGCGGATTTAATGCCGATATAGATTTAACTGTTCAATGGGAAACTAATAAATAATACATGGCTTGGACTTTGCTTTTTTTTTCTTGTTTTCATCTTTCTTGCACAGCTCTGCTGCTACTATAAATTGCATTATATAAAAGATTTCTAACAGTTGATAGACATTTTCTAAAATATATAAAAATTGTAAAATTTTGAAAGAATAAGAAAATCTCTGTACTAGGAATGTGTAGCTTTAATGATAGAAATTTGAAAAATGAATAGATGCAGTCTATCGGTTTGGTTTTTAATAATATGCTGTAATTTCAAAATTATTTTGTAGTATCTAACTGCAAGAAGTCTTGCGTTTCTAACTAACTTTTGTTGTTTTTGCCAGTTTCGTTGAACTCAATTCATTAATAATTAATGGGTTGTATTTATGCATGCTGCACTTTAATGATACATCTCATGTCAATTTTAAAGAAAAATTTTGTTCCATAACATAAATCCAGAAAAAAAAATTATTCGGAATGTATAAAAACAAATTTTATGCAAGTTTTCATAAATTGACTTCATTTTGATTTAAATTTTTTATTTGACTAAATTTATGCAAGTTTTACCTCACAAAAATAATCTAGAATCGTTTTAAAGAAAAAAAAAATCAAGATTTAATTCTAGATTATTAGGCCCAAAAATGGTTAACATCACAATTTTTCAGAAATCACAATTCCATAAATTTAAATTTTGCACTGAAATCATCAATAGAAAATTACGATTTGCAAAATCTGGATCTCTGCTCATAATTCAATAAAAGTTTGGATTTTGATCTAAAAGCTATGATTTGGAAAACAAAATTTTTGTATAATCTTTATACTTTTAAAATACATGAAAGTAATTGTGCAACAATGCATTAATGTAAACAACTTATTAGCAAGGTATTGGATGAAGGGAACGTTTCACTATATGGTAACGTGCTTTTAAATGCAAGTTATTAGAAAAGTAGTCCCGAATAACATCAAAATATTGGGTAGTGATATATTAAGTGACCGGGCCTCATACATTGATGGTGGACATTCATATCCGAAATACATGAAGTGACCATGCTAAAGTAATGCCATGATTTTAATGAAATTTAAAAATTACAATTAAAAATTTAAATTTAAAATTAAAATCACAAATTAGCCAAAATCTTTTACATCATATGGGGATTCCTAAGACTTGCAGTTAACACGCTGCCACGACGTGACTTTCCCTTTACTTTAATATTTTATGCCTCCCGTAATCTATAATACCTTTTTATTTTCAGACGACGAAGAAATGGTTACCAGTAATAGTCATACGGGAATACCTGAAGAAAATAGTACGACACCTACAGCAAATAGGCACAATCAACCTGAAGTGACCAGCAGTCCTGAGAAGGAGATTAATGTTCCCGTTGCAGTGGATGCACCAGTTGGTAGCCGGAAAGAAAAATCTGTTCTTCAAGCAAAATTGACTAAATTAGCCATTCAGATTGGCTATGCTGGTGAGCAACGCATTTCAGAGCTTTGTATTTGTTTCGGCCTTAGAACCAATTTTTTTTTTTTATCAACAGGGTCTTTCATTGCTATTTTGACTGTTGTGATTTTGGTATTGCGTTTCTGCATTACCAATTACGTCGTTAAGAAGGCAACTTGGCAAGTGCATCACGGCCAACAGTTGGTCAAATTCTTCATCATCGGTGTCACCGTTCTCGTAGTAGCTGTCCCTGAAGGTCTTCCACTTGCTGTCACCATTGCCCTTGCCTACTCCGTGAAGGTTCGCAACCCTGCTTGTCACGAACTTGTTCCATGATATCCCTCACAAAAAATAATCTGGATTATTTGAAGAAAAAATGTGTCGATTATATACAGATCTACTTTATTTGGCTCAAAAATTGTCATTTTCTTAACCAAAATTGAAGTTTTAAACCAGAAGTCAAAATGATATAGAATCAGGATTTCGAAATCAAGATTTTTTGGACCAAATAATCTAGATTTCATTAAGGAAATATCTAGATTGTTTTCAATGTTTTGTGTAAGCTATTGGTAGGACCACACCGATATTCACCTTTTTAATTGGTTTTGGTTTTTGTCACAGAAAATGATGAAAGACAACAATTTAGTACGTCATTTGGATGCCTGCGAAACTATGGGAAATGCAACTGCTATTTGTTCGGACAAAACTGGAACACTGACTACCAATCGCATGACTGTTGTGCGAAGCTACATTTGTGGTGAGTTTCTGATCAGGCATTTTCTCCGAGTTAAGAGTACACCATATTATTCCCAATCAAAGAACATGCTCGAGTAAATAGGTGTGCTGTTTATTAGACGGCTCCATTTTTTAGAACTCACTTGTTATTAGAATAAATACTGTAATGTTTATTTCAAGAAATAAAACCTACAACATTAGACGCTGCCAAAATGCATTTTACCAGTACATGCCCTGACCAGTAAACAATGATAAAATGCGTGTAAAAATGAGTGTTATTGTAAATGAGAGCACTTTTCTAGCAAAAAATTTATCAAATTAGCATTTCTGAATAAACAATTTTCAATTATTTTTTTTTTTTAGATAATATGGTAGTTCCTTCAAGGGGGGAGGGGAGGAGTGGAGTTTAAACTTGTTTAAATTTTTTATTCTATTGTCGTCTTTTGTCTTAGGTCGGGTTTACAGGGAAGCTCCAAGATACCAAAATCTGCCTTCCTTTGCGGCAGATTTGCTTGTCAAAGGAATCTCTCTCAACAGTGCATACACATCTCGAGTCATGGTTAGTTTTTGGTACTGCATTTGTCATATATATGATTTATGAATGCATTTGTGAATTACATTTTTGCGTGTATAGCCCGCTGACGAACCTGGCGAGCTCCCAAAACAACTCGGCAACAAGACAGAGTGCTCCCTACTCGGTTTTGTTCTCGAGATCGGCAAAAATTTCCAGACCGTGCGTGACGATATTCCAGAAGATAAATTACTAAAAGTATACACATTTAATTCTGTGAGGAAATCCATGAGCACCGTGGTCAAACGGGAGGGAGGCGGTTTCAGAATCTTCACAAAAGGAGCGTCTGAAATTGTGATGAAAAAGTAAAGCAGCCTGTCCCTAATTTAACGCTCCAGTGTCTATGTCAGTGTTTTTAATTTTTTTTTTCTGCATGTTTTTCAGTTGCGCCTTCATCTACGGGGAAGATGGAAAATTGGAGAAATTCACTCGAGCAATGCAAGAAGAAGTGATGAAGGATGTGATCGAGCCCATGGCATCAGATGGGCTGCGAACCATTTCCCTCGCCTACCGGGACTTTGTCCCCACCAAGGCGGAAATCAATCAGGTTCACTATGATGTCGAACCGAACTGGGATGACGAAGAAAATATTATTAATAATTTAACATGTATATGTGTGGTGGGCATCGAAGATCCAGTCAGACCAGAAGTAAGTGACAGTTTTCTACCTTAGTAACCCCAATGAAAGAGCATCACTTACATTCTCTTCTATTCGGATAAAAGAGCATGCTTTAATGAATGAGCCCAAATTTATTTCTCTCAGCACTATTCCAAGTATTTTTATACTCGTATATTTGTTCCTAATGATACCCCTTACGAAAAATAGTCTAGAAAATCAAGATTCCAAAAATCACAATTTTAAAAAATCATGATTTCTGCAGTCACAATTCCATGAACATTTCAACCCTGATTGGTAATTGTTATTTCCAGGTGCCAGAGGCCATTCGAAAATGCCAGAAATCAGGTATCACTGTCCGTATGGTGACCGGTGATAACATAAACACTGCCCGCTCCATTGCCATGAAATGTGGTATCATTAAACCTGGGGACGATTTCCTCATTCTGGAGGGAAAGGAATTTAACCGTAGGATCCGGGATGCCAGTGGAGAGGTGGGGCATTGTAATTTAATTTTAGTAAATTCAAAAAAAAAGGAAGAAAATGTGAAACAAACTTCTAATTGAATTTCAACTTTGTAATGTTATTTTTAGGTGCAGCAAAATCTCTTAGATAAAATCTGGCCCCGGTTGCGGGTGTTGGCTCGCTCTTCGCCCACAGACAAGTTTACACTTGTCAAAGGTATCATTGACAGTAAATTAAGTGCCAACCGAGAGGTTGTGGCCGTAACCGGTGATGGCACCAACGATGGGCCAGCGCTGAAGAAGGCAGACGTTGGCTTTGCTATGGTGAGCCCAATTTGGAACCTTTTTCCTATTCTAGTGTTAATTATAACTGAATTGTTGAGGCCATAAATTGCAAGAAACCTTCACTTCTATAAACGGTGCGGACATTTTTTCATTAGTGCATGTGTAATTTAGTCTGTTTTAACCATTTTTTGTCCTCAGGCTTGTTATCTGGTAGCATTGTTGCACTAGTTATAGCATTGAACGAATGGTAGGGCAACACATTACAGCTTAAAAAATTACCAATTCTATCGATGGATCAATATTAAAGGGACAGTCTCACTTTGAAACAAGTTGGTTTTAATAAAAAGAGCTTAAAAAATTATAATTAAAATGGAAATTGCGATTGCATTTGACAATATCTATCAATAAATAAAATGATCTGAATACCTG
>JAQIXP010001318.1:0-19001 GCA_034700285.1 Proteroiulus fuscus | reverse complement strand
AAGTAATGTGCACAACACCGTTGTTGATGGTGCTTGCATTTGCCAAATTTTACCGACAGGGAGTTTTTCAGGGGGGGGCTGGAGCCCCCCCTGCCCCCCCTGCCAGACCGCCCCTGAATTTACTACAAAATGTATAAGTTTGATTTTGTTATTACGTGCATTCTATGTTTATTTATCGAATTTGAAAGTTTACCGTTGAGTTTTTGGCCACATTTTGCCCGATTATACAGCTCACAGGGCAGTAAACGCAAAAATCATGCATCACGTTTTAGTAAATGTAATTGTCTTTCATAAAAATCAAACTTCATCAATTTATGTTTAGCCATTATTGAGAAACCTAGAATCATTGTGTTCTCGAAGGAAAGATTTAAACTTAGGTTTATTCCAAAGTTTTCATTTGCAATGTAATTTAAATTTTGTTTTAGATATCAAATTTCGAAACCAAATTCTAATGCTAGAGGTAGGCATACTCACTTCAAATTCCCTAAAAGAAATTCAAGCTAGAATGGATGCTTATGAAAGTTCCTTTTTCTCCCATTCTATAAAACAAGGGAATAATTTTTCTAAAAATAGTTCAAAATTATCAGGAATTTAATTTTACAATGATTCTTAAATCACAACTGTATGACGTGGGAAGATTATCTCATTGTGGGATAATCCCATTAACAAATTGCATCATTAAAATGTAGTATCAGTTGAGAGGTGACAACTCCACAATATTTCATTGTAATTGGAACACTAATAGAAACACTAATAATTATTTTTTATATTTTTTAAAATGAAGCTGGACAGTAAATTGGAAGGTTACCTTGTTATCGGAAACCCATTCGACGCTTGTGACCATTTGCAAGAGAGACCAAACACGAATGTTAGCACCGTTGTCATATCAGATGAAGTACCAACGGATTGGACTTGGAATATGAAACTAAGTAATGTTGATATTCAAAAATACTCAGTGGTTTTGATCCAAACTAACAAAGGACATGTGAAGACCCCACCACTAAAGAAATATCGATATATCAAACTAATAGCAGGATTGAAAGATCATGAGATGTCCAAACTTCGAGAATTTGCCTTTCCCGATAAAGTCAGGTAAAAACTGATTAAAATTTGAGGTTTGGGTAAGATAGTTCAAGAGATTTTAGGCTTTTAGCATATGCTACTTACCCAGTATATAGGAATATTATTGCATTTTTCTTCAATAATTATAGGAATAGAAGTCATTTCCAAAATATTGGACTTCATGGGAATATTTTTTCACAAAATGTGGGAAAATTATGCAATTTTTTTTGAAAATATAGGAAAATTAAGGGAATTTTCACCAGGATTTAAATTTTTACTGCAGTTCATATAGGGAGGTCTCAACTAAATAAACTTTTAAAATATTCTAAAACATTTGTAAATTTTGGGAAAGGGAATCCAATACTACTCCTATATTATCTTATTAAAAATGCTATATAACCCCATTATTTTTGAACAAAATATAGTCGTTATAAATTTTGTATTTTGTACAAGTACGATTGTAAATTTTAGGAGAAAGTGACTTTTATATGTACTTTGCAGGTTTTTTGTAAGTTTTAACAACTGGCACAAAGGTACTGGCAATTTAAACAGCAGCGTGAAATGGTTATGGTACTTGCCATTGTTGAATACATCTGTACCAGCATTACTTTATCTGCAAGTCTACATCTATTTGTACTTTCTGCTGTACTTGGTAATACCATCAATATACTTGATATCCTATGAGTATCTAGGCTGGAAATTGAAGATCTCGCAGAAGATTTGCTCTTGAACCCTGTACCACATTCTGATTTTAGGTTGAGGCACTTAACAATGAATCCACCACAAGGGAAAAAACTATACCTAAAAGTTCTAGGCCAAAACGGGTCCCGCCAGTGCAGGTAAAGATTCGAATGTCATTTCTCATCAGACCAGTGTCAAAGTTTGTTTCTTGTCCACAGGATGGAGGACCACCTGTAGATAAGGACAGGGCCAAAGAGGTTCCCAGAAAAAGGAACCTCGTCGGTCCTCGCAGCATGCTAGACGTTGTGGTCTGCGGGCCAAGTAACCAGGCAAACCCCCAACCCCTTGCCCCTGCCAAAGCCAGTACCTCGGTTGAGAACAGCAGACCAGTGGACCTTGGCGGTACTCACAGCATTCCAGATGTTGTGAATTCTGTATCATATCAACGAATTAAGTTGTTAGGAAAAGGAGCCTTTGGTCAGGTTTGGAAAGTCAAGGAGAAACTGGATACCTCTGTTCCTTCCAACAACCAAAGAACTCCAAAAGAGTTCGCATTAAAGGAAATGGTATTTCAAGGACAACCAGATGATGTCCGAAACATGCTGAAAGATGTTTTTAGACGGGAAGTAGATATTATGAAAAGACTACAGAACCCAGAATGTGCCAAGCATGTGGTGCAAATGATCTCATCATGTGTCCAGATTTCTGTTTTCGGGAAGATTGTCATGGAGTTGGGACGTTGCGAATTGATAGACACTTTGAAAGATTTAATGGGTAACGGGCACCGTGAAAATGAACATGTTAACTATGACCGTATCAGTGCTCTCATGCGGTCTTACAGAAGCGAATCATACATCGAAGATAAGCTGATGCAAATCTGGAACTCGATGGTCGATGCCGTAAAGACCATTCATAAGTATGACATAATCCACTTTGACATTAACTTTAGAAATTTTGTTTGGTTTGGAGAACGGCTCAAACTCATCGACTTCGGATGTGCGCATTCGATGGAAAGTTTGAACGAGATCAAAAGTAACGAAACAATGGTCAACTTCGGTGGCACTCCCGGCTTCATCAGTCCGGAAGTCCTTAAAATGAAGTGCTCGGAAATTGGTCCGGAAGCTGATTTTTGGTCTGTGGGGTGTATTTTCTACCCATTCTTCTACAAGAAACTTCCCCTTAGCTCTGACATTGAGAACAAATTTGAAGAAATTGCTGATTTTGAAAAAAATTGTCTATTTGAAAGTCAAAGTGTGATTATTTTGAATGCAATTCCTGTAGAGAAAATACCATTTCCAAGGTTACGAGATGTCATGAACAGCTGTCTTCAGATTGATCCCGGGAAACGACAACTGCGTAACATTCCTAATGATACTACCGATTAGTATGCCGATGACATAAAACTTTTGCCCATGCAGGGGCGGATCCAGGGGGGGAGGGTCACAAGGGTCATGACTTTCCCCCCCTTCCCCCCCAAAAAAAAAATGTTCAAAATCAAACTAGAAAATATGGGGAAATATGCAATTTTGGTGATTTTTAGCCCATTTTTGAGTGTTTTTGATCCAAAAACATCGCCTGCGGCGCCATTGAGTGTTATTTTTTTTCAATAATGTATAGAAACTTTTAAATTTTTGCCTATGGCCAAAAATTTTGGAGCATTTTTATGGGGAAATATGCAATTTTAGTGATTTATAGCCTATTTTTGAGTGTTTTTGATCCCAAAAAAAATCGCCTGTGGCGCCATTTTGTATTAATTTTTACAATAAAGTATAGAAACTTTAATTATTGCCTATGGCAAAAAATTTAGGAACATTTTTTTGGGTAGGAGCTCCCTCGAAATGGATTTCTGGGTGTGGCCCAGAAATGGTGTGGCTTCGGCATTATTTCAATGTAACGATCGGAGTACCTCAAAATGGAGTCGTTATATATACATAATATGAAGAATTTAGGTGTGCTATATATGCATATCAGGACCGTCATTTCAGAATTTCTCAGGGGGGAAAAACAATGGAAAAAATTTGCTCGAGTACCCAAATATGTGGAAATAACTATTTTACATACATTTTTTTGGGCAGGTGCATTCCCCCCGAAATGAGGGGCCTGATGCATATATAGATATTCTGGTTATCAGTGATTATATATCTATATGATTATCTAGTTTCACTTTCACATTTCATTAACAAAAGGTCTGTGTTTTAACAGTGAATTACTATTAGTAGCCATTGAGAACGTATAAGCCCAACAATGGGAGCATTTAGTAAATGTGTGATATGGAATGTCATAGGGTTGGCCATTTTTGGGCTTTTTGAACCTCCAAATCCATATACACCTAATCTGGTTAAGCTGAATGTGTTCAAAAAATCCACTGGAGAGTCAGTGAATAAATTCAACTTGACATATTTTCGAGCCAGTAAAGATTTGGTATGATTATTAGTACTCAAAATATAATTTAAGCATTTTTTTTTGATAGTTAATTTTTTATTTGCAATTCTGATAGTGACTTAATTTATTGGTGCGAGTTGTATAATGTTATAAAGCCAAAAAAAACAGTTTTCTTGTTTAGCCGTTAGGGGTGCACAGACAAAAATTCAATGTTAACATGTCATTGTATTCCAATTTCTTCAAGCATTTTTTTTGTTTTGGAAATAATAATACTTTATTTGAGCAAAAAAAAAAGTATACTTTCGTTTTGAATGAATCATGATAAACATTTTGATCTTATCTGTCAACGGTTTGTGTGTATAATAGATTAAATTCCTCTTTGGGGTTAAAATTCTTAAAAATATTTTCTTTATTTTTGAATAAAGTTAACATAATATTTTCTTATTTTGGTAAAAAAAATATGTAATTATTCTGCAAATTCTGTAATTATTCCCATTGAGAGATGGTGCCACCACAGGAGTGTACATAATTGTACTATATTTCCATTATATATGAGTTGTTTTTCAAAAAAATATATAAGGATATTTAGAAAATTTTCCCCAAAAATATGGTAATTAATTTTTTTTCATTAAATATAAGAATTTAATTATGTTAAGATATTTGCCAAATATACAGAAGCATTATCTATTTTTAAAAAAAAAAATGGGGGCCTAATATAGAAATGTTATTCTATTATAAAAACATTTTTTTGCATTGGAAAGCTGAAATTTTCAAAAACTTGTCAATGGAGACACAGGCACTTTTGGTGATTTTAGCCTATATTTATTTGAGTGTTTTTGAGCAAAAAAATTGCATGCGGCACCATTTTCTGTCAGTTTTTGCCAATCATGTACAAAATCATTTAAATTTTTGCCTGCAGCCCAAATTTTGAAACAAAAATTTATTGGAGAAATACACATTTTTGGTGAATTATACATGGTGACCTGGAAAACCTGGAAATCTCAGTAAATTTTATATTCACCCTGGAAAACCTGGCAAACTCAGGGAATTTTGAATTGAATCCTGGAATTTTTCAATATCATTATTTTTATTTTGTATTTTTTTAACATTATCCTGAAAATCAGCACAACAGAATGATTTGCTTAATTGGCTGCTGCAAAAATCAAAAATGATATCTTGGTTCTTCAGTGAAAAGCAAAGGATTAGCTTTAAAATTTGTCAATTTCATTTATTTCATTGTTGCACCATCCAAAATAAATATTTTTGAACCTGGAAAAATGACCCTGGAAAACCTGGAAAACTCATGGAATTTTATTTATAGAAATTTGTAGTCACCATGATTATAGCCCATTTGTGAGTGTTTCTAAGCAAAAAAGCTTATGGACGAGAAACAAGAATTATTTAAAAAAAAATGATAATCTTTGTTTGAAAAGTTCTGGAAATACCTGAATGAAAATCCTTGAATTTATATTTTTTTTAGTGTGTAGAAACCATGAAGCCAGCATTTGCCCCTTTTGTTCTTCAAGAGTCCTGTACTACAAGCAGGTCCTATAGTATAAAAGAATAGATTGTTTATTGTCTTAGCCCAATATTTTAAGTAAATAACTTTTAAAATTTTTACCTTGTTGCTGATCTATTTTAAAGATTCGCCATTTTAAACATGTGTTGAACATTTGATTAAGCCAAATGGGATTAAGCGAAAGAGAACTACCCTATTTGCTTAATTATCCGAAGTGAACTAACATTTACATACCTGCTAACCACCATCGACTATCTAGTCAAGATCACTCGAAAGGTGTCAAAACATCAGAACAGCCATGTTACCAATACTGATCATTGACTACTTGTATTATCAGTTTTGAGTAAACAACGAATTCAATGTACAATTTTTCAATATTAGTATTTACCAATTGCTGCTATTTTTAATTAAAAAGATATATTTTCATTCATAACCAGAGGTTCGTGGTTCAAAGCCTTGTTTTTCTTTTCCGTTTATTTAATGGTAAAAATGAAAAAGCTTAGGTATGATTTCAAACTGAAACTAACTTATTTATTTTTAAAAAATGGAGAAACTTGGCAATTAGCTACAGCTTTTAAAAAAATCTAGAAATTATTGATTTGCTTGCCGTGAATTGATTTGATTTGATGAACCGAAATGTGTTGCACAATTTGAATTATATAGGTAAACATTTTTATTTGTAATGCATTTGTGAAGTGCAATCATTATCAAAAGCATATTATAAAATGTATTTGCAATACATTTCCATTCAATTTACCAAAAAAATGCAATACTATAAATTCTAGAACTGTTATGTATAAGTTGGCAAGGTTAAACTCGAGGTTCACAAATGGTCAAGATGAGGTGCAATCAAATTCGTTGGCAAATTCTACTATGTATTTTGAGAAATTGTTGAAGTACATTGGAAATGATAAACGTCATGGGGAGGGGATAAATTTATTTTAATTAAAGCTTACAATAACGTATTTACAACGAGAACAATGCAAATTTTAAAGCATTAGGAGTTCCTCCTGTTTTGATACAACTTTTAAAGCATTGGGAATTCTTCCTATTTTGATGCAGCTTTAAAGGCGTTGGGAGTTCTTCCTCCTGTCTTGATAATTAATATTCTTGTTTAAATAATTTATAATCATTTTATATACAATGTTATTATTACTATTATTTTGACGAAAGTTAACTAGCGTATTTCGCAAAAAAATTGAAAATTTGAGGAAAGATCGCAAGAAATTTGAAAATGTAAAAAAGATGTCGTCAACAATAGGGGTGGGTGGGTCCTTTCTCTAAATGTTGACAAAAGTTGACAAAGGTGTGGGTGGGTCCTAAAATCGGTATTTTTTTAAACGTCATTTCTGGACAGGTTGCGAAAAACCGGGTCTTTTTCGAATGGGTTTTTGCAACCTCTGCGCAGTTTGCGAAAACCCGGTCTTTTTCGAATGGGTTTTTGCAACTTCTACGCAGTTTGCAAAAACCCGGGTCTTTTTCGAATGGGTTTTTGCAACCTCTGCGCAGTTTGCAAAAACCCGGTCTTTTTCGAATGGGTTTTTGCAACCCTTTGCAACCCTTGCAACCAAGTTCGACGAACGTTCGTAAAATTTGTGATTTATCCAATTTTTGGCGAACGTTCAAGGAACGTTCGTCAAATTTTCAAATTTTCAAATTTTTAGCGAACGTTCGACGAAGGTTCGTAAAATTTGTGATTTTTCCAATTTTTGGCCAAAGTTCGACGAACGTTTGTAAAATTTGTGATTTTTCTAATTTTTAGCGAACGTTCGTCAAATTTTCGAATTTTTCAATTTTTAGCGAACGTTCGACGAACGTTCGTCAAATTTTCGAATTTTTCAATTTTTAGCGAACGTTCGTCAAATTTTCGAATTTTTCAATTTTTAGGGAACGTTCACTATTTGAACGGGGAATATACACCTCTATAGAGATGGCAATTCCCCGTTCGAACGTTCGTCAAATTTACGAGTTCCGACATGTGATGTTTGAAACATTGTATAAAAATAATGATTTCAAGCTAATTTTAGTGAAATGTGCATTTTTTTTCTCCTTTTATTTTCAATCAGAACAAATATTATACAACAACATGAATAAATAAAATAAATCTCAAATGTATAATAAATGCCATAATATCAGATGAGAATGGAAGGATCTCTTTAAATTCGGTCCCAGGTTTTGATTGAAATCGAAATAGTTTCACATTTCTGAAAAATAAAACAAAAAAAATGTTAAAACATGAAATTGTTACCAAGGAATAATATCATAATAAACAAATGAAAAGATCAAAAACATTTACAATTCTGCATTTTAGTTGGATGCTCTAAAACGTTTATCGGGGCCTATAAGGGGATAAAAAGAAACATTTGAAACTTTAAAAAAATATTACTTTTCTTTTTCAGGTTTTTGGAAATTAATTCTTGGAAATTCTGCTACATGGATGGACACCATTGGCTGACCATAGGAGACCAAGCAAGAAATAACAAAGCTGCACTTATAGTTAAACCCACTTTAAAATATTCTTTTTTGCATTGCCAAATTTTAGGAGAAATGTGACATCTTCTAGAAAAAAAATGTTATTTACAAATAAGAATGTCTCATATAAAATGTAACATTTTCCATAAAATCTGGCAACGCAAAAATGTGCATGCTATGGATTTCGTGAACCAAATATGTGTTGAAAACTTTCGTTCCATGGGAGACGTCATGTAAAACGTAATTCAATGAAACTAAAAATAATTTAATCATGCGATTTATTTATGTCTTACATGGCGCCTCATACACACTTGCAACAAAGTATTCACTGCCTAGTTAATTTGACTAAATTGTACTTGAACGTCATTATTTATACTCTATGCATGTATTTCCTTTTGATACGTTTAATTGTCAGTAGTTACCCTTAAAATCGTTTTCGCGTTGAAATTCGGGGTCACAAGGTCAAGTGTATCCAATTGTGATTTTGGGGGATTTTGGCTTGTAAGTGATACCCAAATGTCATAATGTACTTTTATTGTTATTATTGTGTACTTTGTAAAATTGATCAAATTGAATAAAAATGTAAATTTTACATTTGTGCCAATTTTTCTTCCAAGAAATAAAATTTATACATGAAAAATTAAAAAAATAAAAAAAATTGTAACTTAATGGTACTTGAACCCATATACCAGTGCTGCATCCCATCATATACTGTGACGTTTTTGGACTTACAATAATTTTAAAAGTGAATTAGCAAGCAAAGAAATCAATAAGTCAATGGTTTACTCATTTGACATGAATTATCCATTGCTAGCGCAATGGTTAGCCTTTTGTCTTTTGGTGTGGGAGGTGCTGTGTTCAATCCCAGCATCGACTTGTTTTTTTTTCTTCAAATTATAGCCAAATAGGCATGCCTACCATAATGAAAATCCCACCCCCCAACTGAATATGTCTGGTCCAGTGGTTAAAGTTCTGGACTGCAAGTTAGTGGGTGCTGGGTTCAATTCCAGTAGGAGACACATTTTTTTCAAATTAAATATATTTTATTAGGAATGTACACAGTAGCCGCCAGATGGCAGTCCAGTGCTATGACGTATCTGGACTTAAAATGAAAATAACTTGTCTAACTTAAAATGCGCTAGAAGAATTAGAAAGTTGCAAATAATCATTTGCTGGTGGTGTTGTGGTTAGCGTGCTAACTTACAAACTACCAGGTGCTGGGTTCAATCCCCAGCAAAAGTGATAATTTTTTCAAATTAATTTTCAATTATAGGTGGCGCTGCCTATCCTGTGACGTATTCGGACTTAGAATAATTTCGAAGCCCACCAATTGTCCACTACAATGTATTAGATCAGAAGAATTAGCCTATTGGGATAGATGGGAGTCCAGTGCTGTGACGTATCTGGACTTAGAATATTTTTTGTCAATCCCTACCTAATGTAGGCTTGGCTAGAAAAATCAAAAGTGACTTTACATGTTGTCGTGATGGCTCAGTGTGTTAAAGCACTGGGTTGTGGGTTCAAATCCCACACGACAAACAGTGATGTGTGGGTTCTATTCCCATCACGGCTGTGTGGTCAGTGCAAACTGAAACAAGAGATAAACACCCCCTCCTCCTCTCGGGGTACCATCTCCAACCCCCCCACCTGTGACCAGGACTTGGTGTGTGATAAAAAGCACGCTGAGTTCAAAGGTCGCAGGTGGGGGGGTTGGAGATGGTACCCCGAGAGGAGGAGGGGGGAGGGAAGTTTTTTTTTTTACTTTATCTCCAAAAGGGAATTTCACGGACGACGCATAGGGTCAAAGCGTGCTAAAAAATTTTGGACTTAGAATAATTTTGGGACCACCAGAATTGCGTTCTGATTAAAACCAAAATTATTCAAGAATCCAAAATTTTTTAGCACCTTACAGGTGAAAAAAAACGCGATTTGCACACTTATTATTCTATGGCAACAAAATTCTGGACTTTGAATATTTTTTGGGACTTTGGATTTTTCGTTTTCCACAATTTTCCTAATTTTTGAAACCAATTGAGCGAGTGGCTTTCACGTGAACTAATTCAATTTTACATTCAAAAGCCTCGAACTCAACTGAATCCAAAGCAGGAAAAATTGGGGAAAAGAAAAAACCTACATTTTTGACAAATCCAAATTATTTTGCAATATTTCAGATTTGTTAAAAAAGACCCAAAAGATATCACAATTCCACGAATTTTAGCATGCAAAAAATACAGATTTTGCAAATTCTTACACAAATTTCTTTTACAGAAATTCTTTCAATCTTCTGTAGATCCTGGAGAATCTGTTTAGTTTTAGGAGACATCTTGATCTTTGTCGTGAATTTCTAGGTTTTCGTCTTCAATTTTGGTGATCCCTGGCGTCATTCTTATATGGTTTTTGTTGTATTTGGCGTCACTTTGGTACGGTCTTCAAATTTGGTGATCTTGCATTGAACGTCACTTTGTTACGGTCTTCAAATTTGGTGATCTTGCATTGAACGTCACTTTGTTACGGTCTTCAAATTTGGTGATCCTGCATTGAACGTCACTTTGTTACGGTCTTCAAATTTGGTGATCTTGCATTGAACGTCACTTTGTTACTGTCTTCAAATTTGGTGATCCTGCATTTGGCGTCACTTTGGTTAGGTCTTCAACTTTGGTGATCTTGCATTGGGCGTCACTTTGGTTAGGTCTTCAACTTTGGTGATCTTGCATTGGGCGTCACTTTGGTACGGTCTTCAAATTTGGTGATCTTGCATTGGGCGTCACTTTGGTTAGGTCTTCAACTTTGGTGATCTTGCATTGGGCGTCACTTTGGTTAGGTCTTCAACTTTGGTGATCTTGCATTGGGCGTCACTTTGGTACGGTCTTCAAATTTGGTGATCTTGCATTGGGCGTCACTTTGGTTAGGTCTTCAACTTTGGTGATCTTGCATTGGGCGTCACTTTGGTTAGGTCTTCAAATTTGGTGATCTTGCATTGGGCGTCGCTTTGGTACATTCGTCAAATTTTGTGACCTTGGGTGTCATGCTGATATAGTCATAGATTTTGAAGTTTCAGGCGTCATCTAAACACTATCTTCACACCCTTCGTACAATATTGGATAGAATAACACATCACCTCTGGGTGTGTAGTACCACAATCAGGATATTCTACGATTTTGTGAATACTACTTGCACCATTTCAAGAAATTGGGGTAACCAGCCAGGCATTAGTAGTCAGTCAGACAGTTTAAAACCTGGCTCGGGATAACCGTACAAGCAAAAAACTCCACTGACACCATAACTTTTAAATGTCACGAGTCGATAGAAAATCTGGTCACACTGCAGAACCACTATCCAGAACATGTATCCAGTATCCAGTATGCAAAACCAGTATCCAGACAATGATTGGGTCATGCAAGTTTAACCCAAAATTTTAAAAAATTAAAAAAACTAGTGCACTATTTTTTTTAATTCAATCTGTAATAGTGATTAGCAGAAAATTCGCTACACTTACAACATTTTTCACTAACTGGTTTAATTTGATAAATTATATTATTATAGAATAATTGTAGCCTAACTCATACGAAACTACTCCCACTTTAGTTTGTAGCATTTTATTCCAAAAAAAAATATAGGAATAGGCCTACTAAAGAATTTTTTTTCAAGAAATATAAAAATATCAATTTTTTTGAAGATGTCCAGAAATATTACAGAAATTTACAAGAAATTTAAAAATAGTAATTGTTTTAAAGGAATATTACGGGAATTTTTTTCAAAAAAAAAATATAGGAATATTACATGAATTTGTTCCCAAATGTATTTTATAGTAATTTCTTTTCCAAAAAATATAAGAATATTACAGGAATTTTTTTTTCAAAATATACAAATTAGATGAATTATAGGATTGTTTTAGAAAAAATATCAAAAATATTGTGAAAACATGCTTCCGAAACTATAGAGTATCAATTTTTTTTGCAAGAAATGCACAAATATTTGGGAAAAATTTCTCCAACAATGTGAGCATATTATAGGAATTTTTCCCACAAATATTGGAATATTATTAAAATATACAGTATTTCCAAAATATAGTACCGTAGTAGAATTTTTTCCAAAAATACCGAAACTTGAGCCAGGAATCCATGCAGAAATTCAGGTTCTAACATCCTGAAGCTGCTATGGACTGCCCTGAACCCAAAAGTATATAGGTCACCGTTATTCTGACCCTTTCAGGAGGTCACTTTCGACCACGCGCTATGGTTCCCTGTCTCGGGACTTTTTGAGTGCCCTCGACTGACCACACAAGCTGTTCTTGACCAGCAATTGGTAAGACAAAATACGTATCACTAAAATTGTTGGACCCTTATGAACCATTGGATCATAGATCAAATCTGTGACAGTGTTTCTAGTGTAAGTTTGTAACTTTCGTAGATGACATTGTTCAGTAATGAGTTGAAGGAGCAAGCATCAAAATACCTTAAAGGGAAAGTCTCACTTTATTCCAAATGATTTTTACCATCTAGTGGTTATATTAATCATTAATTTAAATTTTGTCAGCCATCTTAGGACTCCCACATCAATTACAACTATGTATCGAGAGTTATTTATCCTTTAGTAACTATTAACGGGACAGTCCCACGTTACCTCAAGCATTTTTTTGCAAGAAAGTGGGGAAAAAACCAAGAAAAGCGTAAAAATTGAAATTTAATTTATAAATACCATTCAATAATTATTAATTCTGGACAAAAATCTGGTTTATAGTAGCCATGTTGGAAGTCATTTTGTCAATTCCCTCTAGTAATAAACAGTTGATGGTGTACACATTTTTGCATAACAAAAAATGCACATAACTATTCCATAGCGATAAAGTGAAGCCAACTTGAACCCCCTTTGCACGCAGCGCCATTCTGCCTGGGTGGGGACTATTACAAAAATGGCGCTTATCATATTTTTTTGATTTTTGAATTACGGTAGGTGCACTGCAATATTAATAAAACTATCCTTCTTTATTATTAATAATCTTAATTTTAAAATTCATTTATCACAAAGTGGGACTGTCCCTTTAATTCTATATATTGCATAGAACTAATAGGAATCCAAAAACTAACCGAAAATGGTGAAATTCGCATCTCGGTAAGTGTAATTCCAATAAGGATACTTTTATCTGGGACTATTTGTCTACTGACTCGTGTTTGGAAACATTTTGTCGTGAAGCGAGACTTTTCCTTTAAAAGTTTTATAACTAAAAACTAGATTTTCGTGCAAAAAAATTGCATTTCTGATTAACGAGCGCATGACAACTTTATGCATTAACATCAAATCAAATCATAATAAAGCAGAAGCTTTTTCAGAAATAACTACAAAAATAAATTGCTATTGCATCGTGGTAGTCTTAAGAACAGAAAAGAGATTTGCCATTTCAGTTGTACAAGATTACGACTCTCGGAAATGAAGATTTTGGCTAAGTCTGGGTTTATAAAATTACGATTCTAAAAAATTTGTATTTTTAAGTCGAAAAAGCGTTATTCCATAACCACAACTATTTCTTAGGGAAAATAAACTTTAATAGAAACAGTAATCTATATTTATTTCTTCAAATAATCTAGACTATTAGAGAAATTGCGAAATTTCGTGAAAATATTTACGAAATTCAAATTGGGAAAACATCGGTCGTGTGCATATTTCGTATTTGAGGTTGCGAAAATAGAAAATGTGGTTAAATTTTATTAAAGCCCGATGAAAATGGCAATAAGAGAGCAGTGTGACCGAATACAAATACTGCCTATTTGTCACTATTTTCTGCGGGTTTCCTGTTGATAAGTCATTATATCTGGCAGCACTGGGAATTCGTTTCAAGTCTCATTTCAAATTGAAAAAAATGAAAATATTTCGTTAAATACAATTCACCTTTTCGGAATTATATGATTTTGGAAATGAGTTTACAATTCACGAAAATTCGCAATCTCTGTTTTGTTTTGTAAGGGCAATAGTTAAGTTAAATTTAAGAAAAATGGGCAAAAAATGCCTAATTTAAGAAATTTTACTTGAAAATTTCAAGTTTTCTTTTTAAATTTGATACACTTCTCGTACATAGCATTTCTGTTGAACGACTTACGAGGTAAAAGTGCACTAATGTGCTACACTTTAGTCAACACCTTTAACCAACAATAACCAACACTCATCATCAAGAGATATTAAAACTATCGACACTTTCTTGAATTAAATTCAAAAAAAAAATGTTGAATTTCGGGTATTTTAGTACCAAAGCATTAAATTTCATTACAATTTTCCCCAAATAAAGAGAAAATTACTAAATTTTAGCATTTTTTGGTATAAATTAATCCCATATTTGCAAAATATTTGCAAATAAGTTGAATTTCACGTGATTTCAACCGAAAATGAATTCATGAATACCAGTAAAATTATATCCCCTAAACACAATATCTTAGCAATTTTGGAGAAAAATAATAATAAATTTAAGAAAGGGGAAAATTCAAGTAATTTAACTGTTTTTTGAAAAATTCGCATTATTTTTTCGTATTTCTTTTAAACAAAATACTTTCTCCAAATTGCCCGAATACAAATTGCTTCTACACACTACCGACTTTTATGAAATAAATTTTAAAAAATTTTAAATTTCAGGTATTTTAGTACCAAAGCATTAAAATTCAGTACAATTTTCCAGGAATAAAGAGAAAATAATCAAATTTTAGCATTTATTGGTATAATTAATGTTAAATTTCAGGTATTTTAGTACCAAAGCATTAAATTTCAGTACACATTTCAAAAAATAAAGAGAAAATTACCAAATTTGGGCATTTTTTGGTATAAAAATGTTAAATTTAAGGTATTTTAGAAACAAAGCATTAAATTTCAGTACAATTTTCCAGAAATAAAGAGAAAATAATCAAATTTTAGCATTTAATGGTATAATTAATGTTAAATTTCAGGTATTTTAGTACCAAAGCATCAAATTTCAGTACACATTTCAAAAAATAAAGAGAAAATTACCAAATTTTATTATTCTTTGGTATAAATTAATCCCAGATTTGCATATATTAGTTGAATTTCACGTGATTTCAACTGAGAATGCAGTAATTCCAGTGAAAATATACTCCCATTTCACAATATCTTAATAGTTTTTGAGAAAAAGAATTATAGATTTTAGAGAATGGAAAAAATCCAAATAATTTAACTGCTTTTGAAAAAGTCGCATTGATTTTTCGTATTTTTTTAAATACTTCCTCTAAATTGCCTGCACTACCTACGGGTTACTATTTACCAAAAGGTCGGAAGTCACTTTTCCTAATTTTCTCAGGATACAGGAAAAAATCCAAAATTTCGGCATTAAATCGATGATATCCGAACTTAGGCAAATTGTTGGCCCTACTTGCTATAAAGTAACAGAGAAAATTAGATACAAAAAGGTTAGATTACAAGTTTCCTCTCATGTGCTGAATTTGTTTCCACAATCCTGAAACAAAATTAGGAAAAAGTGACTTTCGGCCTTGTTGTTTCACGATACAGAATTGGGGGTCCTAGAAACCTGAACTAAGTAAACAAAATTACCCTACCGTATGAACGCAGAATGACAAAGCTATCCATCTGACCCAGGGTTCATCAGGTGACTATCCCAGTCGTGGCCGGTACCGGTGCATCCCGAAGTCTCGGTACTGTCATAATTTCACTCCTGAAAAGCAAAAGAGAAACTATTTAACTCTAAAATGTATTTCCAAATGCCCTTTCCCTAAGAAAATGGCAAATTTTCACATTTTTTAGTCTCATACAAGTAGGGTTGTTGCTGTAAAAAAGCCTGATTTAGGTCCACATACATTTACTTTCTCAACATCATTAGTATACTGAATCCTGTGCAGAGCTGAGCATTAGGTATTAGTTTTAACAGGTTTAATAAAGCAAACCAATAATATTCACTCATTCAGCCCTATTTATATGCTTTTTACATGGCTGAATCCTAACGTGCACAGATATATGGTATGCGAAGTTAAGCCTAACATCAAAATCGTTCTCTTATACATTCCAACTCACAGTCCCAATACTTAACCCATGTTCAATACAAGCCCAAGGCATTCAATAACGAAATACTAGCTTCAAATTATATCTATCTTTCGAGATTTATTGAAATTTAATATAAAGTTTTACTTACGTTTGCCAACATTTCCTGTCGTTGATCGCCATTTTGGAACTATTCTTATGTACCCACTAGTGGGGAAGTAAAGCATGTTTTCCAAGTTTAAAGTGCTTGTTATTTTAAGATTCCTTAGCAAAAAGTACTACTGTACACGCCGGCAAGTCAACTATATAGTAGTATTCCTTATAGTGCTTTTGTGAGTTTATTAATTAGCGGTGGATATGTTAATTAATACAATATATATTTAACACTATATGCAAGTTAATAACGTATTCAATTAATCTGAAGCCATTAATGAGTTACTTTAGAAGAAATTAGCAAAAGCGCTTTTGGTTTTGGTAAAGCGCTTTAGCATTGCGCCTTCAGAGGCTAATATCCTAACTATACAATCAATGGTAATCAATACCGGTAATTAGGTAAAATTTAGTTAATTATTTAAAAGCGCTTTACCTAATGTCTTTTCATCCATTAAAAGCACTGCCTGAGCTTTCTATTAACCCAGGCAGTACAAATCAAATGTAATTATTTATTATATTGAATTATAATTTAAATTCAAATATGATATACATTTAGTTATACAGTATATTAGGAAATTATTTACAATTAGAATGCCAGCAAATCTGTAAAGTTATAATATTTACTACAGTTAAATTTAAAAAAGGATATTATTGAACCACATTAAGTATGCTTTTTATTTTTAAACTGGAATTAATTTTCATAATCTGAATATTACTGCTATTAATTTTTTTTTCCATAAGTAAACTCTGGAATTTTTATTGAATATTTAAAAAAAAATCATCGACTAGAGATTATAGATTTTGTTGTTTACAATTTTTCTATAATTACATTTATTTTTCAATAATCTAAACCATGTCTACTACTAATTTTCCAAATCTAACACTACATATATCAAATTTTTAAAGAATTTATGCACTTTTCAGCTTTTTCAAATTTTGATAAAAAAAATAATCTTCTCTTATTATCACATTTTTATGTAATGACAATTGACCATTACTAAAGTTCATCATTTTTAATATTTTCAAAAATAAAAAAAAAATCGAATATGCCATTAATTTTATATATTTAACACTAAACTTTTATGAAATTTATAAGAAATCCATTAAAGATAATTTCCGGAATTTCGGCAAAAAAATCAAACCTGTGGTCTTATAATAATCCTTTTTCTAACTAAACATTTTTCAAAACGTTATCTGTTTTTGATATTAACTTTCCTTATTTAACATATTAAATTATTTTTAAAAAATCTAAAAATGTTTTGTAATTTATTTTATGCATTACAAAAAAAAACATATTAATCAACATTCTGGTCACAAAATTTGACCTTTGACCTAACCTTAAAGGTCATTGAAAATCTAACTTTTTATCCATTGAAGATAGAGCAAAAACTCAAATGAGGAAGTTGAAATGAAGGAGTAATTCAGTGTAACTGCATTGTTTTCAGATTTTTAAAAATTAATTAAATACTAGAACAAATGCTTCAAAAATGAGTAAAAATGTGCAATTTTTTGCGTTTTTAAGCAGAAAAAAGCTATACCAAAATGTGGCCGATTTTTACTCATTTTTGAAGCATTTTATCTAGTACTAAAATCATTTTAAAAATGTAGAAAATACTGCAGTTACACTGAATTACTCCTGATCTTCAACTTTGTAATTGGATTTTTTTGCTCTATCTTCAACAGATAAAAAGTTAGATTTTCAATGACCTTTAAGGTTAGGTCAAAGGTCACATTTTTTGGAACCACTGGATGCTCCACCCTTGATTTCCTATTCCATACCAAAGCTATTTGGGGCAAAATGTCTATTTCAAAGAACTAATTCATTTATAGCACGCAATGTACAAGTACTAGTAACATGCATTAAACATAATTTGAAAATAAAATAACAGAGAACTATCTCTGCAACATGTTAGCAGAACTAGTTATTATATGCCCTCCATTTATGCATGTTTTATAATGTTTAATGCTTCTACATTTCTTTTGACAACTTGTTCACATTGGTAACTTACAATATTAAAACATGGATTACATTGTTTGTATTCATAATTCATAATTCATTGCTGTACTATGAAGACATATGAAAACATTCGTTTTACATAAGTGTTCCTCTTTACTTTCATAAAGTGTATTCAAAGTGGGTTTCAAGTGTTGTTCTTTATTGCAGTGAATTTAAACTGTTTTAACTGAATAGTCATATTTAGACATTTACGGTAAATATATTACTCATCATAAATAGACAACATGCTTAGCAATGTTTTATATAGTCATAAGAAATGTGTGAAATTATAAGATGCATTTCCCCCGAATACATTTGCACAACTCTAAGATTAATTGATTAATACAAATATTAGTGTCTTGTATCTCGGTGTAAATAGTATTGCTGGTTGAAATCATGTATAATATTGCACTTGTTTACAAAGTGCCAAGTAATAATAATGTTTAACATTTTGTAGCAGACAACCATGTGAGAATATAAGCTTATTCACTTGGCATAAATTTCAATTTAAATTCACAATTAATGCAAGTTATCATATTCCAAATAAATAAAAAGACCTGGAGCGGCATTCTCGTCTTTTGCCTAACGCGAGCGTTACTGTTGGGAAGTTTCGCTAGCGAAATGGAAAACGAAACTCTCATAACGACAATTGTTCAAAAGCATATTCTCGTACATCGTTGTAACGAAATCTCTATGAGTGTAACGGTGTTTCAGAACATAGCGAACTTATCGAGCAGTTGGGTC
>JAQIXP010001317.1:0-19007 GCA_034700285.1 Proteroiulus fuscus | reverse complement strand
CGGTCTTGCAAAGCGCTTCCCCGCGTAGGAGAGCAGGAGAGCGGGGAAGCGCAATGCGAGACCCGGTAGAGCAGCTGGTTCTATAAGCTGGCCGCAACTATATCTTTCTATCGAATTACACTACACACACACTTACTCTTATGAGAAATTAGTCCCTGACTTAAAAATTCCAATCAATAATATTGCACTTGCGCATGAATACTCGAAGAAAAGCTTTTGGTGAGATGGCAAACAAGGCGTGTCAGCTTATTTCAATTCATCCCTAATAGAGGGATAGTTATACCTTTCTTTTGCTTGGTTTCACTATAGCAAGCCAGAATTTGCAAATGGGGAGGGGGAGTTTGGGGGTGGAAAGTTTGCAACCCCCAAAATTTTGGCGATTTTTTTAAAGAGGGTGTTTTCATAGTCAAAATGTTGGTCATTGGGGGGGAATTGAACCCCTAAACACTCCGCCCCTTCACTGCGCCACTGAAACTCAAGTAAAGCAGCAGTAGGAATAATGCTTGATCAGTCAAACCCCTAGGATCATAATTACCGTAGCTTACTTTACTATGCCATGACATCGGCACTGTTAACAATTTAATATGACTAATTTAACAATGTCTGAGTTAAATGTGAAGCAAAATGGATTTTCTACTTTTCTGCAACATCCCATTGCCCTGGAAATACTTCCGTACTTTTTGAGACTGGTCAAGTTAAGCCAGTAGTTTAGCATTCCTTATAATTTTTTTTTTTTTCGAAAATGAATGACTTTTCCATCAATTTTATATTTTTATGTAAATGTCAGTCAGTATTGGTTTTTTTATCTAATTTATTTAGTACACTTGTTGATTATTGCAAAAACTATCATAATATTTCCAGAATTTTATTGATTTTTCTGCAGAAGTTTTAAATTAATGCACATTTACTAAAAAAAATATCATTTCTGTAAGCTAAACTAGTGGTTAACTTCTTGTATCAGGCCAAAGTACTGAGGTCATTTGAAAAGCTAAATAAGAATTACTGGAAATTCCAAATTTTTCACTGTATATTTATTTTGAAACAGTTACACGGATTTCGTATGAAATACCCCTTACCCCCGTGTGGTGATCAAGTTTGCAGTGTCATGGTGTTTATTATTAATTATTATTCGGTTGCTGTTTAATGGCGATATGTTTCTCTCCTTACTTTTCCCCCTCGACTCGTTGGTGGTTGTGGAGTTTTGTAAGCATGGTATGATTTTGTCAGCACCATCCTTGGTGCAGGTTTTCTTCGCCGTTGCCTGACCGATTGGCAATGGTCGTTCTCACCGATAAACTTCTTCATACGAGCTTTCTTAGCTACTTCGATGTGTGTGTGCGTGTGCGTGTGTGTGTGTGTGGTTGCCTGCATTGTTTGATGCTGCCCTCCCGAGCCTGTCGTTTCTTCAGACTTTTAACGTCGAGAGCATCGCAATCTACCCGAGTGTTTTATCAAACGTTTTTCTCCCACGCCTCCTCTTTCCGCTTTTATCCACTTTACAAAACTCTTTACGGGGGATCCAAAAACGAGCAACTGCGACCGGGTTTTATGCTCATCGAATACACGCTTTGAAGTCGTGAAGTATGTCTTTTTTCATGCATGTAGCAGTAATATTGTTATCTGGGAAAAAAGTCGTATCCCATGATGCTAGTCATATATACTATTTTGTATTAATTGAATAGAAAATGAGTCAAATGGGACTTGAATCTAACTTTGTAAGATATTAACATTTATCAATTATTTAACGGTCACAATGAGGCAAGTTTAGTTGCGTTAGCGATATGAAGCTGCTGTGGGCTGCAAGACTTGTAATCCCCTCCCTTTTCCCGTCATATTTTCCTGAAGTTTAGAATTTAATTGGGTTTTTAATTATTCTGAAATTTTAATCGTGAATTTGTGAATTTATATTTTTAATTGTGGTTGGCCCATAGTGCTCTGATCTGCTCACTGCTCGATTACATGAATGGTAATTGTGAGCTTTTAAAATACTTGATGCAATCGTACTAAGAAATTTTAAATTCATCTCCTCGTTTGTAACCAATATGCTGATTATGCTGCATTTGTAAAGTTATCACAAAGTCTCTTTTCTGCAGAAACTCCCAAGAAAAGGTAGTTTATTTCTGCGTAAGACTTCCGATTATCGAGACATGACATTAGCGTGCCTCTTCACTGGCCCTTACAATAATTACAATATTAAAATACTAATACAAAGCACTCATTTCAATTTTTTGTTTGAAATTATAAGACATTTGGCGTTTTGATTCTTGGATATATTTTACATTTTGAGTTTGCTTTCGTACAACATCGGTGTTCTATGACGAATGGAATTACGCAGTTCCTTTTTGTCATTCTTATCAATTAAATTTGTCGTTTTGGATTTTAAACTAGTAAGTTGTAATAAATATAGTTAAGGTGCCTTTGAAGACTGTACGATATACTTTCGCAGTGTAGTTTCTGCCATAGTTTGGCCACCACAATTAACTTTCTTAAAGATAAGTAAGTTAGGAGTTTTGGGTGAGAAATCGAGCAACGGTTTTTTATTTGACATATTATGAAAACACTTGTGTGTATCAATTTTGATCTTTGAATGGCTTGAATTGCCACCATCACGTTTTGAGATTCGAAATTTTGCATTTGTTCAATATTTTAATCTGCACCCGATTTACTTTCCCAAATTGTCTATTTTTTAAAAGTATATTTTACGGCATTTTTAACGTATTTCAAGAGTGACATTACTTACGTGATCCTGTCTTCAAGAAATATTGAGTGCTCACTAACCATTTCCAGTTCGTGTGTTTGCAACGCGTGCATTTCTCTAATATGTCTATTTCATTTTAGGCGAATGGTATCAAGACTAGTCTGTCCGAAATTGTGTTGCCACAGTAATTTGAAAATTCCAAAGAGAGTATTTGAGAGCAAAACTTGGTATATAATTGAATTGAAGTTCTATTAGACCCCTTTTATCAACTATAAGTTTATTTGGCAGCTAGCAATATTTATTTTGCATAATTCCTTTGGATAAGCCTCAAAATTTGTCAGCTATTTTACCTACCGTATTTATTGTTAGACCTAATAGTTTAAGTTTTGGCCTGTTTTTAGAATTACTTTTTTTGCTCTTCAAGAAATATTTGTTCAAAAATGGGGCTCAATACATGTGCCAATTCCATTTGATTTGCTGGAATATGCACGTGTATCGAGCCCCATTTAGGATAAAAATTCTTGTGAGTTGAGCACGAGGCTTGCACTTGCAAAATTGAGAAGATAGTTATGGAATGTGTGGGCAAACTGGTTCCAAAGCAGAAAAAGCAAGCAAATGTAATGAGTTCATAAAAATCCAATTTAATTAATTTAATTCCAATATTCTGAGTTGTTTTTTTTCCTTGTTTGGCCAATATAAAAAAGGGCATTTTCCCCACTGAACCACTCACGAAATTGAAAGTTCGGGGCTTCTTTAATCCTGGTCCTATTTACTGTGTAAATACAACATTTTAATGACAAATTTGGTTATTTTTATTAAATGAATTCAATTTATGATTAGACTATAAAGGAGGCACAAGGCCAATTATGATTAACATTTAAACAAATTTAGCTTGGTGCTAACTTTCCTTAGATACATACTATAATTTTGCTGTGGTTTTTGTAATGGAGCTATTATTCAGGACAGCCAAAGATTAATTTATTAGGATAATAGCTTATGCATTGGTATAATCATAAGGCAGAAGAATTACGAACGAATCTTTGATATCCAATTTCTTTTAAAAGGTTTCATTGACGAAAAACATATCAACTGTAACAATTGTTGAATTTTTCCCTCCAGCCAAAAAAATCCTTTTGTGTCAATTTGCTCCACCAATGGTGTGTATCATTTATTTGTACCATGTTTTGTACAGTGATGGTAAAATGATTTTCAAATGAAAAAGTAAACATCAAACCGTAACTATAGTTTGTAACGTGATTTTTTCCCCCCGCAGAAGTAACGACACTCATTTTACAGATATCAAGGCGCAATAATCAACTTACGAGCAAACGGTTAGTTTGAAATCAGTTAAGGTTGACAATAAGAATTCTTTTATCATTTCACTTTATTATTGAGTTATGCTTTTACAGAAAACTATTTTGTAAAATTCATCTTGGAAATTCACACAATGTTCACTTCGTCACTGAAAAATCGGATAAACAGATGTCCAAATTTAGCCATGTTGCTTTGCAAGATGCAGTGAAGTCGATTGGTGTATTTTCCATCGCAGGCGGGACCAAAGTTCCTCCAAGGATAGCTTTTCGGATCCGTCGTAGAGAACTCGACAGGACTTGGGACGTTCTCCTTCATGTACCTCCAAACGTCTGCCAACAAAAGATAGGTCTCATACGGCGATATTTTTGGAAAAAGTTCCCCCATGTGGGAGAGCGGAGGCGGCAGAAGTTGACCGATGGCCATTACATCTATCAACCGACAAGTGAGTTCCAATTGCTTCGGACATTCGGAAGTGGCTCTGGCTTGGCACGAGGCCCAGAACGACATGATGACGGCGGCAAGGGCTCTCAGGAGTACGCTACAGTAGCAAAGTGCGGGTCTGTACTGAGCGACGAGATAAAGGAGGTCCCACAAGACGGGATTATCGTCGAACATACGTTTGATGTGTAAATCTCGCTCGATGGTCACTTTGATGAAATCCTCTTCTGGCCATGGCAAGCCATTAAACATGACGTCGGATGACACCAGCTCGACCAGAAGAAGCGCCACGGCTGCCATTCCCTGTATCGTAGGAACGGGGCCGACGGGGAAAATGTCTTCCGGGGTTCGCCTGCTCAGAACACACGCCGCTTTGAACATTTCTAGCAGAAGTTGGATGTTAACCAGGATCTCGTCCTCGGGTTTATTGGACAGCTTGTTGGGGGTTCGCAGTCCGTCGCCGATCACTCCGGCGTGAAACACTGTGGAGTGGCTCTGCGGTAACGTGTTGGATACGGCATGTTTCTGATTCTCTTCCAAGAGGGAGAATTTTGGGGGACTGCTGGCACCCCAAGCGCTCTTCACGTTGAAGTGGCATGAATTCTTTTTATCCAGCGCCACTTCTAACAAAGAGCGCAAAGTGACGTGCTGGGCGCACGTTTGGACGCATAATTTGCTGACAAACTTGCAGCACATGGGGATGCGAGTGAGCCTATCGGACATCTCCATATTCGCTACGACGTTGATGAAATAACTGACGGAAGAAGTGCAGAGCGACGTCAGCACCGACGTGGAGACTGTATCCGGCAACGGCAAACGAGCTAGCGTGTCCATGACGCAGCAGGCTGCCTCCAAATTGGGATGAGTCAACTGATCGGCTAGAGCTCCCAAGAACTTTGGCAAACAGTCTGTCAGTCGTAGCCGTGTGGCACCGAATCCAGCCTTGCCCTCTGCCTCCCACTGCACGACGTACCACATGTTTTTGAGAAACAATTCTGGGCAATATTTCCCTTTGCCCATGTTTTCGGTGATGATTTGTGCCACTGTGGCCTTCAGTAAATTGTGGTTTGCCGTCGGTTCGATCATCGTCATCAAATGGGACAAATAGATCAGCCGAGACGGTTCGTTGATGTTGACCAAAAGAAATGCCGGGATCTCGGATGCCACGCACTCCTTACTATAAGCCGCCAAGTAGGCTAGAAGTTTGCACATCCAATAGCCCTTCGGCGGGTTATTATCCAGCAAATGTCGACAGAGCTGAGGAATGTTTTGATGCAAAGTAGACAAGATGGGAATGTCCGCAGCAAAGTTGTTACCCCTTGAATTCACCAAATGATGAATTTGCAAGAGGAAATAATCTGAGGACAAAAAAGGGGGTATTTAAAGCATTTGTACCTCGACTCACTAAAATCGGTTATAATATCCTTACCAAAAATTCTGCCACAAACTTCAGAAACCTGCGGCACGCACGTAGTGGATTCGTTGCTACTTGGAGCAGCTGTACTCAGCAAGAAATTTACAAGCTGTAATCCACCTTCTTCACTCTGAAGCACTAAATGAACAACCAGACTAATGAGATCATCGGGATTCTGTACTGTGGCTTGATGCCACTTGGGGATCTGGATGTACAAGTCGTTTAAGACTTTCGGAGTCACTGAGTGAAAAATGAAATAATTAAACCAAGAACAACATTATTTGCCTAGAGATGTGAAAGTTAAACATACAGGCTTTGACAAAATCCATAGTTATAACTTTGCGCAACATGCTGGACATGGAGGATAATTGCAAAAGGAATGGTACAGTGGCTAACTGCTGCAAGGAGGGATTTGGTGAGAAACTATCTTGAAATATGGACAGCAATGCCTTGCGGATATCCTCTCTGTGTTGGCCAGCCAAATGACCTAAGATTCCAACCACGGAAGCCATTTTTGGAACCTGAAATTTGGATATGCCTCAAGTGAATCTTTCTTTTTGAAATATCAGATATACCACGAAAATCCCAGGAACCTTTTTATTGGGAGTTGGAAGCAGGCCAGTTCCGAGATCAGCAGTTCCTTCACCGTGAGAGCAAAAGTCCTTCAGCCCACATGCTAGGACCCGTGTAATGATCGTCTGCGGAAAACACGATCCGATGTGCGCCACGACCCAATCGAAATGCGGCGAGTGCTGAACGGACGTGTCTAGCAGTGCATCGATGCACAGATCAGGATCGCTCCCGATCAACGTGGAGATGCACTGGGTGCTCAAATCCACCAAAGTCCGAGTCGGACGGCAGCTCATCCACAACTGTAGAACCTCGTTGAGGCTGGATCCGTGCAAGACACCGTGGCGGTCTGAATACTTGCTACTCAGTTGGCCCAGCAAGTCCAGCGACCATGTAGATATTATTGGGGACCATGCTACCGGGTTTTGTAAGATAAATCCTGACAATATGTCCTGCACATCCTGTTGGTAAACAGTAATAACAGCTATTGAGTCATGAAACGTGTGGAATATGGATCTACAATATCCTCAATCAGAACGCTATAACCTGACCAGGCAATCTTACCTGTATGATGTTGTCATCAGTTTCCAAAGACAGGTTCTGCAGGACAACGCTGGATCCATTCTCTCCAGCGGTCTGCTCGCCAAGAATCTCCAGATTGTGGGTGTGAGTGTTAACGGCATCGTCGAAGACAGTGCACAGATACTCTAGTATCGCCTCACGAGCGGCTGGCAAAGTTTTTAGCAGAAATAAAGCAGATCTGGCCAAATCAAGGCGACTAAACTTAGACCCAAACGTAGCACCACTTACGAAGTTTCTAATTTCTTTTAATATTTCTTGCGATAATGGTACACCAGATGACTTTGATGATGCCTCCATCGACGCCTGGGTTAATGTAGGTACCATTTTTTTACCCGAATTACTTGGGAGTGTAAGACAATTTAAGACATCAATGTTTTTATCTTGAAATCCTTTTCAAAAATGGAATCAACATGGGAGCCGCCATTTTGATTCTATTCACGTGATCGACTAGTGGCGCCATCTAATTTACAAATTTCCCCTTGACGTCCAAAAAATGCAGCTGATTTTTCCTGCTGGATGTTGAAATCGGGCTTTTGTTTCTCGTTTAATTCGATGACACCTGGTTTAAATTTCCAAATTTCGAAAGCTGAAAGTGAATGAGGAAGGAATGTGTTCTATACTTGCATAATATCCTGCCCCAGTGCCATTTTCTGCAAAAAATATACGATTTCATTGGGGTTTTTTGCTTGTTATCATCCGCTGGCACCCACCTTGGAATCCAAGCTTTCACTCTCACTCGGTAAGTAATGCTAATTTCTTTGTTTTTCTGCTACATTCTTAAATACAGGTCTTTAATTAATTGTAGACCTGTTTGAATGTTGGCTATATGAGTCAGTATATATTATAAATACGAATTAGTCTGGTATCCATTTTGATTTAATTTATTTCCCCCCCTATAAATTGGCTATCCTTCAACATGCTTGTGGAGATCTGAGAACAGTTGGCCTTCAATCAAGGCCTTGTTTATTGTCGTTTCCCAAGTGCTCTACTTAACCTGGCATAATCCAGATTTTGTTTATTTTTTCTCTTAAAAATGCAAAGATTGTAATAAATAAATTTAACCGAGGAAGTAATTGGCAACCGTGTAGAAACTCAGAACCGTTTTTAATCTAAATAGTGCCTACCGGTTATCAGGAAAAATAAAATGGATCTGTCAAATTGAATCCATATCCATCAGAATGCCTGAACTGATGTTAAATACAGTGTGCCACAAAAGTTTATTCCTGCAGCTAGGCCTACATATTAATCAGTAATTAAATCGATTAAGCACATTACAGAAATTCCTGAGAATTAATCAATCATCAAATTGTAAGTCAGGCCTAACTGCTGACCTTTTAATTTGATTTCCAGCAAATTTTAAACCAATTTTAAGCTTTGTTTATACGTCCCTGTAGGCACTGCATGTAAATGTAAAAATAAAATACTGGTCAGGGAAAGGAAATTAATCATTAAGGTCAAGGAAAACCTTTGAAAAGAGCACTCCAAATGTGCTATGAATTCTGTGAATTAGCAGTAAATACAAATTTTTTTAAACCTTCAAGTGCCAATGAACATGTTTAAAAGCTTTTCTACATTTTTCTACCATGTAGGCCTATCATTAAAACCAAATTCATGTATTGCTTGCATTATTAAATTCACCTGGGACCTTTATATATTTTGGAAATGCAAGATACAACGACTGGCCAATGAATACAAACCTCTGTTGTTATCTAAATTGCATTTTTTGTAATGCTTCAGTTAATTTGTTTTAGCCTTATCCCTTCTGCTGGTTGCTATATAATTAATACCGAGAAAGTCAATTAATAGTGCATGCACCAGTGCATCTCATTTTCCCATTTTTCACTTGACAGCTTTTTCATTTATGTTCAAAGACCTTTGTAAATAGAACTAACAAACTATTTAAATGATTTGAATTATGCAAATCACTTAAGTAACCCTCACTATATATATCACGAGCATGCACGTCGTATATTTACGTCCAAAATCTTATTAAAGCCAATCGATATTTAGACTAGATGCATTCTTCCATTTACCTTAGTAATTTATCTCATTGGAGAAATGCTAAGTATCTTACACGTGTAATCTGGATCAAATATTTAAGGCCATAGTATTAAACGCCTGTAGACCACATGCATTTAATCGAGGCATTGAATTGATTTTATAAAAGCAACATAATTCATTTTCAATTTAAACCGCGCGCTGACCTAAAATAAAATAGGCCTACAGTAAAAAAATATAAGTTTTCAGAATTTAAGAGATAATAATTATTGTTAATGAAGGATATACCAGTTTCAGGGTTCACACAGGGCATTGAAAAAAAGGTCCGATAGTCAGGAAAAATCCCAAAATAGCCAAGAAAGTCAGGGAAATTTAAGAAATCCCTGTACATGTTAGCTTACAATTTCATAATTTTGTGTGTTCTGAGGCCCCTTCATTGAAGTGGATAAATGATTAGTTAGGTCCGGTTAGGGAGTGGACACTTGACTCATCGGACCGTAATATTTAACTTTCACTGCATGGTCATAATCTTCAATGTTAAAGTTGCGTTAAAAGTAGAAAAAAAATTTATTTTGGTCAGGGAAACTCCTATGAAAACTGGTTTTTTTTTTAAGGCAGAGTGCACTTTTAGAATTTTGTTTGAGCCCCAGGGTTTATTGTGCAAAGTTTTCTTTTTCAAAAATATATCTAAATTTAATACATAATTTATTACCCATAAATTTTCATGGAAAAATAAGAAATGAGGAAAAATTCCTCAATTGATAGTTTTGCAGATAGTTCCTAAAATAATTTGTCTATAAAATATAAGAAAATATTGTCAAATAAGTTCAATGTCGAAATATTCCCAACTATGTGTGTATTTTGCTGAAAATTAGACATTTGTTTAAAATTGTAGAAAAAGTGTTGTTCTATCTGATGATAAATCAATGAAATGTTTGGGGTACATGTAAGATATAGGAAAAAGTGGCTAATTTTGACCACTGAAAATGAAAAATGCCAGAATTTCAGGACTTGTACAAAATTGTGGGTATTGACTATTGAGTACCCAAACTTAGTTAGGGGTTAAGATGGACTCAAAAGAAGTAGATTCAATTTGAGGGTACCGAAATGTCAAAGTGCAAGTTTCTATTTTAAAAATTAAGCTCCAAATTTTAAAATAACTAATATTTATGCAAGAAATCTGGATTTTTATCGAAACGCATTTTTCTCAAAACAAGAAATTTGGACTCGTGTAGTTTTGAATCTCAGCTTTGCAAAAATAAAACATATTAAGTAGGCCTACATGTAGTTAACCTAAGCCAATATAATGTTTATTTTATGTGCATTTTCTTTTTAATTTTTTAAAAAAAGTAATTAGATTCTTATATTATGGAAATCCGCTGTTTGAACAGCTGACACTCAAATATTATCTATAAGCTATTGTGTTTTGCTTACTTCGGTTCTGTAAATTACAATATGGGATCCTATAATTCAAATTATTTACTTTTAAAACTCTCGTGTATTCATATAATTGCATTCAAATGGTTTTCAGATATTTTGGATGCAGGAAAATATCGTTTCTTTTCCATTTAGGGATCCATATAAAATCCATAAAATTTCTTTTTAAAACACCTGCAGCTCAAAGTTGCTATAAATTGCACTTTTATGCACGGCGAAACTACTTAATGGAAAATATTTTATTGTACAATTTTTTTTTGCTTTATTGATATAGTCTTACGTTGCTGAATGCACTACAGATTACAACCATCAAACTTTGCATGTATTATTTTTGTTCATTTACAAATGCGATAAAATAATGATTTGCATGAGATGATTATCTCATTCTACCGACATTGTATCGTAATTCAGAAATCACGTTGTTTCCAAAAAAGATGCTATAGGCGCCATTTTATAATAGTCCCCCCACCCAGGCAGAATGGCGCTGCGAAGGGGGGTTCAAGTTGGCTTCAATTTATCGCAATGGAATAGTTATGCACATTCTCTGTTACCCGAAACTTGTACACCATCAAGTTTGTTACTAGAGGGATTGACAAAATGACTTCCAACATGGCTACCATCAACCATCGAGATTTTTGTCCACATTGGCATGTTTC
The DNA here is from genome assembly GCA_034700285.1 of Proteroiulus fuscus. Taxonomy (NCBI): domain Eukaryota; kingdom Metazoa; phylum Arthropoda; class Diplopoda; order Julida; family Blaniulidae; genus Proteroiulus; species Proteroiulus fuscus. Next base: position 7,900 of record JAQIXP010001317.1, on the reverse strand, counting down.
AAAATTAATAACTATGGAATGGAAATTATAAATTAAATTTCAATTCTTCTTGTTTTTTTCTCTCTTTATTTCAAAAAATGGTTGATGTAAGGTGGGACTGTCCCTTTAATCAACTTGCATTTCTGCAGGAATTTGTCACCGAATGTTCCGAAATGCTTTTTCTGCTTGACACAGGTACCAATCTATTATTTTGCATCTCAATATCTCGTTTGTTAGAAAAATTCGTCGAATCCTTTCAAATTTTCCCATTTTTCAAACATTTCTCATACAGATTTTTCTTAAATTCCAAGTCCCATCCCCGTTTTTCTTTTGCTAACTTTCCACTTACTTTGATTTAGACAGTCTGGATTTCGTATCATCTTCTAATCTCCTACGAGCTTCTTCCAATTGGGTCATCACATTGGGTGGCGGCAGTATGGGCATCGACGGGTCACTCATGAACGGTTGAGAAGGTTGAGGTAGAGGATTGGACCGTGCCATGTGACTGCCTCTTTCCAGGGAACCCGATCGAGATGCATTGTACGCGATAGGCTTTTTGCCCCGTCTAAACACACCAAAATTCCAATTCTCAACAGGCCCAATCAAAGCATTGACAAAATGATTTAGACAGAAAAATTGGTCCGGAAACTTACCCGGATCGATTGGGTCCAGGCGACGTCGCCGACAAGGTTGAATAGCTGGATTTCTTGTGACGAGCAGACGAATCTTTTTCCGAATCGCTAGGATGCGAGCTAGAGTATTTTTCGTTCTCCAAGACCCAGGACATAACCCTTGAGAATTGAAAGAAAACTTTGTTTATGTCACATCCCAGCCAAAAATGTTAATATTAGCATATTATAGTACATATTAATATGGGATTTTATCACAAAAACTTGATGTTTCCAAGTAATTTATAAGAATAACCGAAAAATAATCTAGATTTTTTTTAAATTAAGATTATTTGGCATGAAAATTGTGATTTCTGTACAATTATATTTTTTTGTATCACAATATGAGTTTTAAAATCACAATTTTAGCAAAATCTTTGATTTCTAAAATCACAACTTTAGCAAATTCTTTGATTTCTAAAATCACAACTTAAAAGCAAATTCTTTGATTTCTAAAATCACAATTTTAGCAAAACCTTTGATTTCTAAAATCACAATTTTGGCCAAATCTTTGATTTCTAAAATCACAATTTTGGCCAAATCTTTGATTTCTAAAATCACAATTTTGGCAAAATCTTTTTCTAATCTAAAATCACAATTTCGGCAAAATCTTTGATTTCTAAAATCACAATTTTGGCAAAATCATTTGATTTCTAAAATCACAATTTTGGCAAAATCATTTGATTTCAAAAATCACAATTTTGGCAAAATCTTTAACTTCTAAAATCACAATTTCCGCAAAATCATTTGATTTCAACAATTTCTGCAAAATTATTTGATTTCAAAAATCACAATTTTGGTAAAAATCTTTGATTTCTAATATCACAATTCGGTATAATTTTTTTTTATTTTCAAAAATCACAGTTTTGGGTCAAATAAACTAGATAAATAAATCATCTACACTGATTTCTTAAAATTACCTAGATTCTTTATGTAAGTTTTCCAACCGAAAATATCAAAAATGCAACAAGATAACAAATATCGCACGTACTTTTCCCTCGAATTGATGTTCAAAGGCTGCTGGGAATTAGATTCATAAGCCAGACTGACTCCGCTATCGATTCCGCTGCTGCTCGAATCCAAAAACGCTTTCTTCCCGCTGCTGCGCTTCCCAGCTTCCCTGCTTCGCCTCTGCAAGTCGCTTCCCGTCGCTCCGTAGGGATCCGCCAGGTTGCTCCGTGGCAGATCGAAGACATCCCCGGACCCTTTGGACTTAGTGGAATGATGGTGCCCGTGTTTGTGATGAAACGGAACCCCGGGAGCACTGCTGGTGGATCCCGCCAGGGCGCCGCAGGTGGACACTGAGCTTTCCGAACCCACAAAATCGGGTACGGCGCCACTATCGTTCGAAAACATGGACACCACGTCGCGCTCCTTGCGGTGCCGATGTGGCAAATGAGCATTGATGTAGGGACTTTTGGCCGCATAGGGGTTGGAGAGAGGCGGTGCACTGGCACGTCTTCTCTCGGGCGAGTGAGGACGGAGTGGAGGCGAGCGGCTGGGAGTCTGATGGGCTGAGTCGTTCCAAACGCGAGAGCAGTGCTCGTCTAAGATGGACTGGTCGTTGTCGTCCCCAATCTGCAGGGTTTTCATTGCAGTTAACACTGTCGTTAATGGGTTGGGGCCGTGACATCGCTCATCCACCTTGGGCGCGTAGCATTTGCTTTCCTCGTGCTGAGAAAAAAATATTGGCCTCGATTAACAAGTGAAACATGTTGTAACATAATCAAGATTGTAGAATCGGAAATTCGTCATATGGCAGAGAGCAAATGCCAAATAATCTATAGATTTTAAGACAAAATAATCCAGATTATTTTTGTGAGGGTATTGAATCGATGGCTTAATTAAGAAGTAGCGAATGAGCCAATTTTTCAAAAATGGGATAAGTGCACAATTGTGAGTCCCTAATTAACCTAAAGTTACAGAAATTAATTTAACCAATAATTGTTAAAGTTACAGATGAGAAGAGTAGCGAATATCCAACAAGGTATCATCCCTAAAAGTTACAAGTAGCAAATGTTACCATTCGTTAGTTTACCTTTTAAAAATTGCTCGTGACCTGGATTTTTATAATACAAGTAGCGCATTCGCCATTTTTTTCATTCACTTTATTCAATAAACAAACTAATGGATGTGCACATGCACAACTTCGCACTTAATTTATCTCGCTTTCTTGCAAAATTAATCAAAGTCAAACTAGCGAATGTGCATTTGTAAGCCTTTTATCTCTCAAATTACTTAATTAATTTACTAATTCAATTATTTAATAAAAATTAGTACATTTCCTATAAAATTTCAGCCTTTTAACATTGTTTATTTCCAAGTTATACCTTTTTTCCATAAAATCACTATTATCTCAAAAGCAACTTTTGGTTTATTTGCTACTTCTGAATTAAGCCATCCACATTTACTTTTACATTTTTTTTAAACGGTATTTCAAGTAAACTGGATTCTGTCCACCTCCCATAAAGTGCTCGTTAAAAAAATTTGCACAAACTTCAAAAAATATAAACATTCGAAGGAAAAAAATATTTTCTTACTTCTAACTTTCTCAGCGATTCATCAACTCTTTCTTGAGACTCTTGCGAACGCTTAACAGCTTCTAATTTCTTGATTAGAAGAGCAGCAAACTTTTCGGGTTCTTTAGGGGTGGTATTTCCAACTGGCAGCCTTTGTGTGCGCTGAAAAAAGTTGTCAAAACATTACGGTTATTCTGAACTGGAACCATATTCCTTTTAATTGACAAAAACGAACTTAAAAAAAGCATTTCAAATTGCTTACGGGAATGACATTATTGTTGAGCGGATCTTTGTTCTGGCTTGCATTCTGTCTCATCGCCCGGTGTTGTTGTTTCAGGTACTTCCTAGACACCTTGGTGGGCGCTCCGTCTCTGAAAATTCACGACATTTTAGCCCATGTCCAGTTTTCTTAAGCCCAGAGTCGGTTCGTACGCTTGTGCACTTACACGCTGCTGTCCGTCAGGGAGATGGTATCGTCAGTGTGGGCATCGGAGGACAAGGACTGCAGTTCGCTGTCTTGTGCCGAGCCCGGGATGAAAGTTCCGTACATTGCATGGTAGGGATTTGCGCTCCTGGAACTGGGAGGTTGTTGAAGGTAAATTCTGGAAGAGAAAAATACATTTAGCATGGGCACGGCAGGTTAGGACAATATTATAGAAAATTTCGCACATATAGAACACAGTTATCTACGAAAAACACTCACAACAGTTTTCTAGTATAATACTGCAAATATATCGATGGCTTAATTGGGAAGTAGCGAATGAGCCAAAAGTTGCATTCGAGATAATAGCGTTTTATTGGAAAAAAAGGTATAATTTAGAAATAAACAATGTGAAAAGGCTGAAATTTGGTGAACAGATAAAACAATATATATATTTTATAGGGAATGCGCTAATTTTTGTTAAATAATTAAATTAGCAAATTAATTAAGTCATTTGAGAAATAAAAGGCTTATAAATGTACATTCGCTAGTTTGACTTTGATTAAGCGAAATAAATAAAAGTGTTAAGTAGCGAATGTGCACATCAATTAGTTTACCTATTTAATAAAGTGAATGGAAAAAAAAGGTATTGTTATAAAAATCCATGTCACGAACATTTTTTAAAAGGGGAACTAACTAGTGGTATCATTCGCTACTTTAACTTTCAGGGAACCTTGTTGGATATTCGCTACTCTTCAATTCTGTAACTTTAACAATTATTGGTTAAAAGTAGTCTGTAACTTTCGATTCATTAGGGACACTTCCCGGATCACAATTGTTCACTTATCTCATTCTTGACAAATTGGCTCATCCGCTACTTGTGAATTAAGCCATCGATATCTAGCTTTAAAAGCATTATTTTCTCAAAATTTTGGTTTTATACTGACACCCAATGCACATGCAAATGCAGAATTTGTTTTTCTGGAACATGCATGCACATTAAGCTTCATTTTGAACAAAACTTTTGTGAGAACCAAAAGTGGGCAAAAGTTATAAGAAAAAGAAAGTACTAACCCCGCATAAGCTTCCGGCTTGCGTGCGTCAGAGTATCTCGCCCTGTGCCTCTGGGTAGCCATGAGATGCTTCGAGGTCAGCGGCAATGTCGCCGCGCAGACGTTCAGTTCGCAATCCTCCATCACGGTGGGCAAGCTGCCCACATTGTCCGGAGGGCCGCTGCTGCTGCTGGACGCGCTGGAGGGCCTCGAGCAGCAGGTCGAGGACGAGGCGGACATGGAGCCGTCCCCGTTCTTCGGCGACAGTTCGCACCCCAGCCCGTTCTGCATGGCGCGCACGTGCTGCAAGTAGATTTCCGACTTGAGGAAGTTGGGATAAGTCGATTTGCCGATGATGTGCTCCACCTCCCGCTGCGCCCCGTCGAAGATGCACCGGTCCGTGGGGCTCTTGCCGGCCACCCGGTCCGAAATGTCCTTGCGGGTGGACGGGCCGATCTGGATGACATTCTGCGAGCGGACGTACTTGCGGTAGATCACTTTGATCAGCTGCTCCACATTGTCCGGGGGTTGCTTCTTGAGTCCCTCGCAAGCAAACCAGAAATTGAGGGAATCCTCGCAGCCCTCCTGTTTTAAGTAGTGCTTGAAGAGTTCCACCCCTTCGCCATCCTGCAGGAGGTTGCGCAAAGTCTGTGCCCACTTCAGGTACGGCGGCGTGGCACTGTCGCTACCCTCCGGCTCGTAGCCGAGCGGGGGCTCGGTATCAATATTGTTGAGGAAGTGCTTCGCCTTGAATCCACCGTGACTCCCCGTCTGATAAATGGACATAGAATTCGGACTGCGCCTGGCCCCATGGAGGTTGGATTTGCGTGGGGTGATGGCGGGGGATTCGCTCATGTGGGAATTGTGAAAACTCCCGAACTGATGATTCAGGCTGGCGCTACAGTTCAACTTGGAGTCGACATCGTCGGTGAAAGAAGCCTCCTGTTCTCGCCCGGGCAGTGTGGGGGGTCGTGGCCCCGCTTCCGTAAATTCGTCTTCGCCAGGTTTGCCAGCAATATCGTCGGGGGGTCTACTCATCATCACGGAAAGGGCTAACTGTCCGCTGACTTCCGGGATGGGCCTGCCAAGCAGAGTCCCACCGCATCGTCGTTCCGCTGGTTCCGGAACCAAGGCTGGATCATCCTTCGTTTGCAATCCTTGTAAGGAATACTAGCCTGCAAAAATAATTTTAAAAAACTTTTGAAACTTTGGCTTCAGAATAATTGGGGCTCGTTCAAGTATTACGGTTAGCTCTCACGGACACGAATAGAAGCTATTTGCGCCCGTGTATATACGATCTATCCCGGAACCATGAGAGCTAGAAAATTGCAACATAACATTATGAGCATAATGTGTATTTATACTCAAAATCGTACATGTCATTCGCAAACAAAATAATCAGTAAGACTACATGAATATTTCCTGTTTTTAAGCAATAAGTCACAATTCAAAATATTCGAGTTTTCAGTTTAATATGCAAAAATAACTAAAGACCATATAATAATGAAATTTAAAAAGGCGAATATTATGCCGATATGCAATGATGTTTGCATACTCAAACTTTTTACAATCAAGGACCATCCAGTCGGATTTTTAGTTAAAGGGGAAGATCCCCATAAAAAACTTTTCAGTAATGGACAATATAGGCTTAGCAAACAAAAAGAATTCCCCAAACTGTCACAAACATGTTTGGCTTAGTTACTGAATTAAAAATTAACAAGCAAAGGGCTCAGGTTAACAGCTTCTGTTTCACCCAACCTCACCAGGCAGCACCTTGCCTTCCCAGCATGCATCACTCCCTTCACCGAGTAGGTGAAAAGCGCCAACTCAATGCATGCTGGGAAGGCAAGGTGCTGCTTACGATGTAGAACAAAGCAAAAGTTGTTTACAAGAGCATTTACTTTATAACTGTTAATTAAACAACTTGGCTAAATTTTAATGCAAAATTTTGGAGAATTTGTTAGCAAGATTATTTGCGGGTTATCTTCCCCTTTCAATACAGTATGAGATTTTGGACAAATCTGGCATAGCTCATTCTTCGAAATAAAAATCGGGCCACAATGTGAAAAGTAACAACATTGTGCCATGACTTACTGCTACAATGTTCTCGTAAAATGAGCAGGCAGTGAAAATAACCCACCCCTTCCTCACACCTCTAACAGGTTAGCACCCCGGGCCAGATGCCGTTTTAATTCACGTTTGGCCCACGAGCTTTTTTGAATTATAAGGCTATAACTCGCTCTCGGCCGTACAGTGAGAAATAAATTTAATGAACTGCCCAATGTTTTTTAGCATTGTTTTATGTTTTTTACTGCTAATTTCTGCTAAGATGCTATACATAGAATCTTTTCGAAGAGGTGAGCAAATGCTTTTTGAAAGTCCTTGAGACAGATAGCGAGCGAGCGAAAAGCCGAGCAGGTTTGGAGCAAAATTGACAAAATGTGGGCCGAGATAATTTCATCCAGGATAAAATATTTTTTTCTCGTTTGTAATTTTTATATAAAACGCCTTTAAACCTAGCGCAAACTGGTTTTCATTTTGCCAGCATTTTTTCTGGGGGAGGGAAAACTTAATTTGCTTTTTGTGAAAAATTAAGAACGGCCTATTACGAGCAAACATCAAGCCCACCCAGTCCCAGAAAAAAAAAGCACACAAAATGGTAGCCTAATTTAGAAAATGGGCCGGAGGGCTTCACAAATTTTTCACAAATTTTCGATTCATTTTCACGCAGGTAGGCGAAAAATATCCAAATTAGTCGGTTTACGGTAAGTTAAAATAATTGGTAACGGGGTCTTTGTATTTACTTCGCCTGCAAGGAGACCACATCATAAATATGAAACAAAGTTTGTCCTGTTTCATAAATTACAAATTATTTCCCCACCTAAACTAGCCTAAACCCTGTTCAACATAAAAGAGAAATTTTATGGGAATTTGTATAAACCAATCATAAATGACAAGTCTTTATGCAATGGCATGTCTCATACTGAAACGTCTGCTACCCAATACATGTATGTATATCCAGGTATAGTAAATATAAGAATTTTTAAATTAATTTTTTTTTCCAAAACTTAGTAATATCTACAAGAATTTTTTTCCTGAAAGATAAGAATACATCAGATTTTTTCTACAAAATACAGGTTTAGGCCTAAAAAAAACTTGTTTGTTTCCTGTAATATGCCAAAATTTTTGTAGGTAGGTCGGCTGTGGTTTTTTTTTTTTTTTAAATATTCTTACAAAAAAATTTTTTTTACAAAGAAATTA
>JAQIXP010001316.1:0-19009 GCA_034700285.1 Proteroiulus fuscus | reverse complement strand
TGGATGACAGCCTAGCGAGAAACCTTTGGCCCAAAGGAAAAGTCACAAGAGTGTATCCAGGAAAGGATGGAGTGGTACGTGTGGTGGATGTTAAAACAACACGTGGAGAGTATAGACGTCCAGTGACTAAATTGTGCGTGCTCGACGTGCTAAGAAAGTGAGATTCACGGTGGTCATTCACTGGGGGGAAATATGTTAAAGATTTTGTTAAAGATGCACAATTTAGGTTTAAATTTGAATTTAATTAGGCCTATTGTTTTGTTTAAGAATTGGTTGCAGGTGCAAACTTAGCTTGCTTGCATGTGTTGTGTGCTTGCATGATTTAGCATGTGCAACTAAGGCATGGGCCAAATTGAAAATATTTGAATTTGTTCTTGACTGAGTTTTTGATCTGTTCGGTTGTGTTGTGTAAATCAATTTGTGCCGTCACTTTGGATTTGTGTGACAACAAATAAATGCAAGATTTAACAGCCAGCAATGGAAGTATAACAGTGAGTTTTAGCTTTTAGTTAGGAACCAGTATGGATCTTGGAACCAACTTGGAATGAACTATTTCTGAAGTTTAGTTTGCCAGAAAAGAAACCCGATTCGGTATGAGTAAAAAATAACTTGAAATTATACAGTCCGCTAGTATGAAAAATGGTAATAACACTACTGTTTTGTGATCTCATATCCTAAAAAAAATGCAGTGCTGCATTTGAATATGTGCAAATTTAAGTTATTCATTTAACCTGGTCACATGAAGTCAACATAAGCTTCTGAATTACTTTATAATCAATAAGACACTTTAACAAAGGGCAAAAAGGTTACAAATTATATCATTTACATTTAAAATTGAAATTGTGTATTTAATTACAGAGATCTTCTTGAGATAAATCCAGGAAGTGGCACAAAGCGCTTTGGAAAGCAAAAAAAGACCACAATTCACCCAAGTGTTGTGGCATTTTCAAAGGCCATGCTGGTTTCAGCATGAGGCTGAAAATGACTTGAAATATTTATTCAACATTTTTTTAAAGTTTTTGAACGAATCTTATAACATTGCATTGCAAATCATGTTTTGAACACTGGTTTTTTTCTTTTTTGGCATTTTTCTTGAATGGTCATACTTTTCTATATTTTGAGGTTTACACTTACTTTCATTTAATTATGTGGTGCTCGGGTTGTACTCTTTATAAATAAAGCAACATGATATCCTGACTTTGCTTTCTGTATAATTTTTGATTCAAAGATTTCAGCTATTGAAATTGGTCCATAAACACATTATATTCAAATAAGTCTGATTCATATTTATAATTTGAAAAGTTAAGCATTTAGTAAGTATAATGGTTAGTTAGTATGCATAATGATTAGTTAGTGTGTATAATGACTAGTTGGTATGTATAATAACTAGTTAGTATGCACAGCAACTAGTTATTACATACATTGACTAGTTAACATGCACACTGACTAGTTAGTATATATAATGCTAAGTTTAAATAAATGCTCAAATATAATACTAGTTAAACATTTGAAATAATACAGGGTATACATTAGCTTTTACAAAACTAAATTATGCAGCTTGTAATGATACTGAACAAATTATACTTGTTTCTGCAAAAATATTGAACATTTCTGTCAATTAAATTAATTTATAATGATAAATACAGAAAAATTTCTGTAATCAAACAGAAACACAGTATTGCAATTATCTACAGAAATAATGCTGTCATATTTACACAAATTGAATTCTGTCATATGTACAGAAGCTAGCTTCTGTCTTATCAACAAATAGGAAATTCTGTCAAATTACTGAAACAAACCTGTGTTATCTACAGAACCTAAATTGTAGGAAATTTACAGAAATTGCTATCAATTCTACAGAAATTCACATCTGTCATATAACAGTGTTTTTTGTAGTTTTACAGAAACTATTTTCTGTTACATTTACAGAAATGTTTTTGTTATATTTACAGAACTGTTTTTCTGGTAAATTTGCAGAAATGCTTTTCTGTTATATTTGCAGAAATAATTTTCTGTAATATTTACAGAAACAATTGTTAATTTACAGGCATTAGGTTCAGTAATACCTACTACTAACTTTCTGTATTAATACACACGTGCACCAGCAGAATAGACCATCTGTAGTTTTACAGAAACTATTTCCTGTTATATTTACAGAAATGTTTTGTTATATTTACAGACCTGTCTTTCTGTTATATTTGCAGAAATGCTTTTCTGTTATATTTGCAGAAATAATTTTCTGTAATATTTACAGAAACAATTGTTAATTTACAAGCATTAGGTTCAGTAATACCTACTACTAACTATTTCTGTATTAATACACACCAGCAGTACTGTGCATTTGCACAGAACATTTGACTAGTGAAATAACTGAATTATTGAGCCATAAAAATACAGCATAGTTTTTCTGTTTTAATTACAGAAAACATGTTGTGTATATTTAACAAACCTTATGTACTGTGAAATTTACAGAACATTCTTCTGGAAACAGGATGCCTACACTATGTTCTGTAATTTAACTGAAATTTTTTTAACAGTGTATAGGTATATAATTCATGCAAGTATATTATTCATGCATGTATATGATTCATACTTATATAGTTTTGGTTCATGCATTGTATGCTTCATGATTATTTTGAAACTTATTTGTATTGTATTGTGTATGTTTTAATATGTAATTCCTATGTTATACAGGCTTTATAGATGGTTTATGCAAATTTTCAGTGGTAAAAGTATTATAATTCTATACAGGGTTATATTAGGATATAGTCGAAACTATACTATACGAGGTATATCTATGTATATTTTGTAGGCCCTGTGTAATCAACATTTTCTTTTTCAATAATCTTAATATTAAAAGAATATATAGAAAAATTCCTTGCTTTCCCATTAACATTTTGGCTAAAGTCTTTTCACCCCAATTAAAACCTTTCCTAAAGCTAAGGCTTTTGTATAAAAATAGCTTTACTACACTGTTAAAAATATCTGTTAAATATACGGTGTCTTTTCTTCTTTTCTGAAGAAATGTGTCCTTTAATGTAAAATTCTGGCATAATCCATCAAGATAAATTATAATACAGAAACTTTCCTTCAATCAGGATAGCCACCTGTTTTTAGACAAGTTTAAATGAAGGTCAACTTCAGAAAATAATTGAATTGGAATTTTCCTTCAATTTTGGGTGCCTCTTCATACAAGAATGAACCTAAAACAACAGGGCTTAAGCAAGTTTCACCCCCTTCATTGAATTGGTCACATGCAATGGTATATGTTTGGTATTTCACAAGTCACTTTCTGAATCACAAATTTCTGCAATATTACCAATTGCTGTACAGTGAAGAAAGTATGCTGCTGTCGTGAAACTCTTGGAAATTTAAAGTAAGTAAATGCATTTGTGAATATATATTATACTTCAATGTCAACGTTTTATTTTTCTCTCATGTAGCTGCTTGTTTCCTAAGCCATGACGTGGGTACAAGTCTTGGGAAACTTGTTGAAATAATTAACAATTATTGAATTCTGAAGCAAAAATTGATAAAAATTTGTTTTTAACTCGTTTTTGGTTTGTTCTATGTTAATTAGTATGGAATTTAAATTCATGTACGAACATAGTTTTGCCCAATTATTTCCCCCAACTTTTCCCAAGTTTTACTTTCTAGTTTTCCACACATTTTAATTTGTATGGTTTGATCAAAGTCCATTGTTGCAGTTTGATTTTCCATTTTGTTCTTGTGGTTTTAACCTGTGGTCATATGAGACATGGTTAAAAAGATTACACTGTATATGGTGAGAAATTTGGGTATATGTAATAGTAGTATAGGGTGCCTGAATGGCGGAAGTGGGTGGCAGTGGGAGGTTTTATTGCCCCACTAAGTTTTATTGCCCCACTTAATTTTATTGCCCCTCCTAACGGAAGGTGTAAGTCGTGACCTAGGTGTGGTGGGGTTTACCCCCACTCATACATTGTAAGTTCATGAACTAGGGAGTGGGGTGGGGGTTTACCCCCCACTTACATCATGTAGGGGGGTCATGACCTGGGGGTGGGGTGGGAGATTTATGACCCTCAAAGTGATATTTTATTGCTCACAAACTGGTGCAATAAAACAAAGATGGCGCTTAACCCGTTGGGCACAGTTGAAAGAGGTAACCCTTTGGTTACTGGTTAAAGGGGTAACCCTTTAGTGGAAGAAAGGGTTAAAATAGTGCAAATAACCCTTTAACACCTAAAAAAGGGTTAAAAATCAAAAAATGCCTAATTGAAGCTGTATTAAATAAAAACAGATGCGGATTTGAATGTCATTGTTTTTATTAGAGTTTATGCACTGAACAATACACAAAAATAAACACAAACAAGACTGGAATTTATAAAGCAATACTGTGGCAGCATTGTGTGAACAATCTGTAAAGCCAGAAAGGGTTGTTTAACTTTAAACGAAGTTCTGAAATGCACCAGGGGACATTGTTGGCCATGGGTACACATAATTTAAGGATGTTTAAAGGATTTATTGTGGTTTGTACATTTTCAAAGCATTCAGTTTCATAATATCTTAGATCACGTTTGCATTTGTGATCATCATGATATTCAAGAAATATAGCATCGGATATCTCGCCTGCATTAAATTTACGTTCTTGGTCACACCAATGGCAGGGTTCTGTGGCACAGAGAATCTTTTTTGACTCTGAGCATGGTGTAGTCACGGAGAATTTTGCTGTTAACCCTTTTTAGTTTAATGACAGGTGGAACATTATAAGGTAAGTTTAGAACATTGCAGAAATAGGTTGGACCATTTTGCTCTAATAGCGGCAATTCAGATTTTCTCATGCATTCAAAGTAGATGTGGTCGATCCAATCAGTGTTGAACCAGTAATTGGAAAGGTTGATAATGCACCACTTTAAGTTGTTAGCTTTAGCCACACACATTTCAAGCACAAGCCAGATATCCAAATTAGCATTCATTCTGTAACAGCGAGCTTCAGCATAATTTCTGGGATTATGTAAAACAGGATTATGAGTGACACAGGATATGTGCTCATAAGTTTCCAGTAAGGGTTGATCAGAAGATGCCCGACAGTCATTGCAAACCTCGGTTGTGGGAAAGCTTTTAAAGGCCACATCAACACAAGCAGAAAACAAGTCTTTCAGAGTAAAAGAGTGCATGGTGCACATGGTTACTGCGACTATGGAAATGCATGGGATACAGGCTATGATATGACTGTAATTAAAGTCAATCAGGTTTTGTACACCAATCAGAAAGAGCTAAGAGGTCATTGACAATACTATGGCAAGGGCAAGGAAGGACAAAGTTACAGCGTATAAGGGCAAATGTACAATGCCCAGGTACAAGGGCCAAAGAAGCAGTTCGTGGGATCTGAAGGGTTGAAATAAATACAAGGTGGCTGTCAAGGGCAAAGAGGGTGCAGGTCAAAGCACGCAAAGGGCATTATCCTAAAACAACAACCCTATCAAGGCCAACTGATAGTCAACCATGGATTGGTAGGTCCTAATGGTATAAAAGGTGGATGCATTCAAGGTTAAAGCATCATTTGAGCATATCAGCCTGAACTCTTCAGACCACGTGTAATTTTTCGATACTAAAAAGAAGAAGATGGAAGCCAGCCAGGAGTCACCCGCTTTTACCACGCCATTGACGAGTGTAAAACCGCTGCCACCAGATCCACTTCGTCCAGCCATAAGTCATGGTGAAAAGCGTGCTTTTGAGCCAAATGCAGCCTATGGAGGATTGCAGAAGCAGCAGAAGACTGGGCAATGCGCTTCTACTGCAGCCCACGAGCTGGACCCTGTGATGTTCCCCATCCAAAGTGAGCATTATTTGTCAGCTGGAATTTTCAATGGTGTGACATATGTCAAGATCCGGGACTATTCGGTGAATGCCCAAAAGCAGCTTCGGTTTACCACCAAGGGCATCAACCTTCCACTGGTGCAGTGGAATAGCCTCAAGGAACTGATTCCATACATGGACGAAGCTTTGAAATTAATTAATCAGGACTGATTGAACACTTATTTTATGGACAGATGCAGGGACTACATTAAAAAAAATGGCAGCCATCCACCCAACCTTAAAGCGACAACTCTTCCCGGCAGTTCGGAGGACCAGTGAATGACTAAAGTTGCATCTCCAGCCTACTTCTGAAGAAGAAGAAGAGAAAGACACCAGCAGTAGCAGTATGGAAGTGCTTCATTGTGGTTCCCTTGACACGGACAATTTAGTGTGGGAAACCATGGAACCATTGGATGTGTTTTGCGAGAAAGAAATTGACGAGCTGTTCAATCTGTCACTTGTCAGCGCTCTGTACAGGATGTACGATGAGACCAAGATTGATGCTTGCTATGGATGCAAGCACAACAAGTCTTTGCAAAAGCACTATGGCATTTGCCTTCTGGATGATGTGTCCATGCATGCCATTAGGTATGAGTCACAGATGTTGGACTACTCTGCTGCTCCAAAAGTGGCTGTACTTGGTATACATTTCCATCGAGCCTCCTCCAAATCCATTGGAAGTGTCCTACATGCGGAATAGGGTTAAACAACGCCTGCAATCTCTGAAGCCTGATTCAGACATTTTTGAATGTGTGCATTTCCTCCTCAAAATTCGCAATTATGTTTAGCAAGCTTAATTTTTTTATGAAAATTGTAACTAGTTTGTAGAGATATAATACCATGAATAAATAGTTAGTGAGTTGTATTTTTTGTGAGGTGTAACTATGTTCTGGGTGGATCAATCCAATTTTCAGGGTGGGTAAATAGCATCTTCTTCAGATATATAGATAAGGGGAATTAGAGTAAAACTATTCTGTTAAGCCACTTGGATGCATTAAGATGTCTTCTTAGCAGCAGCAGCAGCCTCAGCAACAAGTTATTCTTGTAAATAATTTTTTCAATCTACTGGGAGAGAACGCAAACAACAGCACTTACATGCAAATAATGCAGAGATACTACCGAAGCAGTATTGTCCATGCTGGAGGAACGCTGGCATTGTTGCAGCAATGAAAAGTCATATAAGAAGATTCCACATGGCACAACGTTAGAGAAAATTAGAAAAAATAGACTGGGAAGAAAATGTTACCTGTGTTGCAAAGAACTTTAAAAAACTTTATTGCGATGCAGACAACAATTGTTTGTGCAATTTGTCGAAGCTTACCATAACTCAAAAGAATCATCCCACCTATCAAAGAATGTATGAAGATGTGGAATCAGAATCTGAAAGTGAGGAGGATGATGATTTTAGTTGGTATCACTGACAATTGTGTATTTGTCATTTAAATGTCATCACTGTATAAAAAATTGATAATTGTATAAAAAAAAACGAAATGTGTTTTTATGTTCATGGTGTGGGATGTGAGGTTTCATTTGTGGAATTTAAAGTTGACAGAGAGGATCATGGAGATAAACTTTGATATGAGACTTCAGCATCCATTTACTAGTTTAATATGTGGAGCAACACAAAGTGGTAAAACTTTCTTTGTCAAAAAGCTACTTCAGGTTAATAGTGCAGTCATTGAGCCTGCACCCACACAGATTGTATGGTGCTATGGCCAATATCAACCGTCCTATGATGATATGGCAAAGACTGTCAAGCCAAACATTACATTTATTCAGGGAATTCCCTCAGAACTATATGAATCCTTTCATCCCAATGAAAACAACCTACTCATAATCGATGATTTAATGTCCGAGTCTGGAAGTGACAAACAAGTGACAAATTTGTTTACCAAGGGTTCTCATCACAGAAATTTAAGCATTATTTATATTCTGCAGAATATATTTCCAAAAGGCAAAGAGAGTCACACCATTAGTCTCAATGCTAATTATATATTCCTATTCAAAAATCTGCGTGACCCATCTTAAATTCAAACGCTGGGTAGGCAAATTTACCCTAACCAGCCTAAATGTTTGGGTGAAGCCTATGCAGATGCTACTGAAAAGGCGCATAGCTATTTATTAGTGGATTTGAAGCAGACAACACCAGATGACCTGAGGCTTAGAACTGGATTGCTACCAGACGAGCAAGCTTATGTCTACATACCCAGGCATGCAGGGAAAAGAATATGATGTGGGTGATGCCATAACAGTGCATGTGTCAAATTCATTACTAGAAAAGAATAGACAGAAAAGAATATCTGTACTCGGGATTAGTAGTCAGTTATGCTATATTAATTTTATTATTAGACATTGTAATGATCTTAAACCAATCAGTCTGCAAGCCCATTATACCCATAGTGGATGTGAAAAAAATATAACAGAAGCCACAGAAGAAAATCAAGTCAGTTTTCCACAAACCATCAGACAGCTGCAACATGTAATCCAAATTTTTGATACAAAGCGCACCAGAATTAAAGAAAATTTCATGCTGTAAAATAGCAGCACGCAAAAAGAGGTTAAAGTATGCCGATGATGCCGTCATTAAAAGCATCGTATAATGTTGTCACAATGTGCTGAAAGAAAATGTTGTTGCGGCCAATAAAAATATTGGAAAGTTGAATAAATACAAGAAACAAATCCGCAGAATGGCCAATCGAAAAGTGTCGTTGAAATCAAAATGTCGTCTAGTAACGCAAACGGGAGGATTTGTGGGACCACTGTTGGCTGTTCTAACCCTCGTTTTATCCAGTATTTTGAATTCATTAACCCGATAATGGCTCAGGTATGAAAAATGCTGTTGGTACCCAACACCACCAATCTTACGTTGCCGGTATCGCCCACGAGTATGCAAGCCAGCATAAAGCCCATGCCCACTTCACAAAATCCCGAGAAGGCATTAATGCAGCGTACAATTTGTGATCTTGACGGTGACATGCAGGACATTTTAAATAATACCAATCTACAAGAAGATGAGAAACTAAAATTGTATGCTCAAGTATTGCAACGCAGGCTACCATTTACTGATAAGTTAGCCACACCACATCCAATTTTGGTACAGCAGAAGTCTCAGGAGAATAAACAATCAACTACAATAAAAAATGATAAAATGGCAAGGGACATTGTGCTGAGCTTTCCCGTAACATTGCAAGGTAAAGCCCATAGGATTGTTCATGTCATTAAAAGCAGTCCAGATGTTCTCGGCTGGGATAAAGACTGGCATCTTATGTTTGAAGGACAAGCCATCCCCGACACAAACATTGTGGACCTGATAAATGATCTGCTGCATAAAAATAAAAGTTTTAGCCCAACTTTTAAAGGGGTTGAAGAAGATCAATCTTCCCCAATTGTATATTGGAAATTTGGATCGTAGAAAGCAACTCGTACCTGGCATGTCATAAACCCCAAAATCCGTCATTGTTCTTGGACCTCGAGTGCACCAGCTTCAACAAAATTGCAAGTCAAAGTCGCCCTTTAAAGCATTGAGCCAACTGGGAAGTTGGACCCCATTGAAATAAATTACAAAAATGTACCATAACCCAAGTTTTATTTCAATAAAAATAATAACGGTTACACTTTTTTTTGTTTGTCTATTACTACTACAGAATTCAATAATCATTGAGAGGGAGGGAATGTTGGTTAATAATTAAAGCATGCGGGTCAATAACAATGTCTTCCAGTAGGTAGGACTCCATATCTTCTTCAGCAAGTTGATCATTTAATGGTGGATATCCAGAGTACATGTTTAGAATGGATTTCATGGACATTCTTTGACATCGATGGTAGAGGTAGAAAATGCAGTGTAGGCCACAGGCTGCAGAATATTTAGGTTGAATGGGTATTCTGTTATAGGTCCAAGATCTCCTATGATGCTTTATCCACTGCATCCAAGCTCGATGGTAGTATTGGAGCGGATGTCCATACGAGTCGAAAAACTCGCAGGCGTGTTGAGGTGTGAAATAAATAGCAACTCAGTGTTTTCCTGGATGGTTTCTTCTTTCAGTGTTCACGATAATTGAGCATGGATAGTTGGGTTGAAGCGAGAGCAGATCATCTGCTGGAAATACACCCATAAAATGATCTCTTGTGCACCTATCACCTTGCATGATTTGGATGAGTTGAATGCTGTCCATGTTTACTTTCCAAAGTCAAAGACAACACTGCGCGTCATATCCATTTGCATCAGGTTCTGAAATTCTGCAAGGACGACAACATTGACTGTATGTGGTAATAGTTTGGCAAATTTTACTTCCAAATGTAGGTTACCGGTTTTTTCTAGCGTATACACATCACCGCAAGTCAAGTCCAGGGTGAAGTTGAAGGCATACAGGGCATAACCCTTGCTTAATTCATCTCTGTCAATTCCCAAGCCTCGATTGCTGTGTTCCTCGATCAAAACAGGAGTGAAGCGTGTTGAAGCAACAGATATATTGTCCCGTAGAGAAGTTTGGGGTCAATGCTTCGAAAGGGAGTTGGTGTCCATCAATTGAGATGCTAATGTAATTGACATTGTAATGTTGGAAATTAAAGGGATTTCTATCGTAGGCTCCATTATAGACACGCGAGTCGACAATGTCGACAATCAGTTCTTGAGGAAGCTGACCTAAGAAAAGGTTATCTTGGCTAGTGTTCAGCTGGCCTTGTGATACTGAGAAGGAGAGCACTTCTGTACGACGCAATGGGTATTTGGCAGCTTTACCTTGAAGTAATACTGCAGCGTGCAAATTAATGACGGCAGGGGCCACTTTTACTCGGCGTACATCCAAGCTTATATCTTCATGAACAACTTTAAAGTCGGGATCGGCACCAGAAGATATCAGGCGAAACTCATATTTGGATTTGGTCATTCTAAGTCGCATGGTAACATTGTTGAGTAGATAGCAAAGCATGTGCATAATGTCTAGTTTGAGGCCACCCATCATTTCAACCAATTTGGATCCTGAAAACAAGGCAAATCGCTTTCCCAACCCCTTGTTTTGGTGAAGTTCCCGTGGGGTCAACCACCTCCATTTCTCCAGCTGTATCTTTATAGAGCCCAATAGCAGTTAGCTTAGATTTTTGTGCTTCTTTGCAATAGTTAAAGAAAATTTCCAGATAGGCTCTATAGGCATAAGTATTTGAGGATGGTGTAACCAATTTATCATTGAGGTAGGCATCTATTTGAATGAACATGGTGTGCATTAAAAGGTTTACTGGGGCTACAGGGTTGGTTACTGCAATGTTGGTACCATCTGCCTTGGTAATCTTAGCTTAAATGTATAGCATGGTGTTGGCCAGATCAATATAATAGTCAGAATTGCCCTGAACTCTAAATTAAATATGTCCAGAATCGGCCACATTGGTGACTGGTTTATGAGTCACCCACATGCCTTCCTCGGTTTATACAATGGTAGGCGGGACATCAAATAGGTCTAATTGGGAGACTGTAGCAATGCTGGATACCGGATGTAAAAGAGCCATTTTTACTCGTAGGAGGTTAGCCAAAGATGTCTCTCGTCAACTTGCGCTTCTTTGCCTTGGATTTCTTTACTTTTGCTTTCGCTGCTTAACGCTTTACTAAAGTGGATGTTTTCTTTCGTTTCTTAGATGCTTGCCATTTGAAAATTAAAGGTCCCGATCCAACTTGAGCTTTCAGATGATCGACTGCACGGCTAGCCAGGTTATGTCCCTTCTGACGAAAACGTTGAATGGCCGATTCTTTTATGTTACTCCCGGCCAGAGCATCGGAAGCCACATCGAGACCAGTCCTTAGCAAAGCTCTAACCGTTGCCTTTGCCCCCTGATTTAGTATTGGAACAGCTGATCGAAAAAGGCTTGCAAAGAAACCACCCAGGCCATAGCCCCTTTGAAACCTTGCCCCATGATAGAAGGGTGTTCCCCCATAACCAGCTTGGTTTAAATAGTAATGGGTGTATGTGGATGTGGGGAGCATGATATCGCTGATGTCGTCTCAGTCAGTAGCATGCTTGAAATGAAGCTTGACCAGTACTTTTGAATTCTCAAATATAAGTTTATCTCCTAAATTGGTTCACAGATTTATCTCAATAGTGTCAATGCATTTTCGTGTCACCGGTAGGTAATAAGGTTTGTCAAAAATGTGATAGATGTGTTCACCAGACTGTCTATCCACAGGTACAACACACAAGAGAGGTGCCATGTTATTTCCTACATACTGATGCTCTGCAATATCCGAATAAACGTAGATACTATTGACACTGCCTGTCATGTCAGGTGCATAGGCCCCCATTGCTATATTCTTATGTGGGTCATTAGGATCTATGGTGCTATTAGGTGGTGCTGGTGGTGGTTAAAGGAGTGTGCTTACCTTTTTAAATACTAAAAGGGCCCCAAGTTTTGCCCTCGCTGTTGGGAACCTGAGTGCCGTCTGGGCTCTAGCTGTTTTAATATACACTATTCAAAGTGGCATTGTAGTTTATGGTAAGATCAGTTTTACTTTCTGGCAAATGCACTTGTTAATGGCTTCTGTGAGATCTTTGGGGAAGAGTAGTACCTGGATAGTAGTGCCGTCTGGGCTCTAGCTGTTTTAATATACACTCTATTCAAAGTGGCATTGTAGTTTATGGTAAGATCAGTTTTACTTTCTGGCAAATGCACTTGTTAATGGCTTCTGTGAGATCTATGGGGGAAGAGTAGTACCTGGATTTGACACGACATGTCAGAATATGCGTATTGGGTGGAAGAAGATTGGATACTTGAACCAGGTTGTTTTTTTGGTGATATTATGCCAGGTGCAGGGAATGTGTATTTCTGTCAGGCCAACTAACCATTGCCCGGGAAGCTGCAGAATTTGGGCTAATTTTGTGATATAGCTTGCTGGTGTGCTTTTGAACATGTCTATACACACGTTGGAAGGGAGTGTGACATTGTAACTCATGTCTATAGGAGGGTGCTAGAGGGAAATAAGTTGAGATGCCAGTATCCAGCTATTCATACTCACTGGATACCCTTGCTATTTCACCAGCACGGGAGGGACACCTTTTTTCTTTTTTCGTTGCAACACTTTTTCTACAACATAGGTAGGGTTACTAGCTTCTGTAATTTTTTGTAACTCGGCTTCATAAAAGGTGCCTTCCAATATCTCATCTTGATAATCCTTTACTCTGTTGATGGGTGGTGTCCTTGGAATGCATTTAACAATTTTAAAAATTTCTTTTGTCCAGTTGGGTAGATAGCCCTTGTCAAAAACTTTCTTGTGTTTGCTAATTCGAACACTGTCTCCTACCTTAAACTTGTACTTGGTAACATGGTTTAGCTGAGGCTTTCCATAAAGTTTAAGATAGATATCACTTTCATTTTCATAACTAACTCGAATGGGTGGCATGCCTATGCTACGATGATGACTATGGTCATATGCCTTAAGGAGCTCAGGTATAATATCGATATATTTATAAGTGTTTGCATTGGTAAAGTAGCGCCACATTTTTGTTTTCAATGTTTGGTTAAATCTCCCTACGATGGCGGCTTTTATCACTTCACGTGGTAAAAAATGAATACCTTCATCCTTTTAACATTTTTCGAAAAGTTTTATTTTCAAATTCTTTGTCTTGAGCCGTATTCATTTTAATGGGTTGTCTACCTTCTGCAAATACAGTTTTCAGTGCTTTCACTAACTCTGAACCAGTTTTTTCTTTAATGGAACAGCTAAGGCATATTTGGGAAAATATCAATAATGGGTAATATATAGTTGAAGCTATCATTATATTTTGCATAGGCCGACATATCCACGAGATTGGCTTGCCATTGATCATCAATGCCAGCCACGCGTGTTTTATTTCTTTGAAAATTTCTTTTGGCCGGCTTGTGCAACGTGTAGGCAGTTTGAGAGAGCAACCAGTCCTTGACTACATTTTTATCTAACTTACTATGTTTAATTGAACACTGAACTACACCAAAGCTAGAAGGTTCTGATGGCTCGAAATACAACTTGTCCAGGTCCTGCTCATGCATAGTCATGCTCTAAACTAAATCGAGGATAGCACGCACTAAGACTATATAAGCTATAAACAAATAATTTAATAACCTACTATGTACAAATAAATAAATTTACAATATATACACACTATTGAAAGTGAGGGAAGATAGGAGAAAAAAAAAGCACTTTAGGGGTGGTGACCATAGGGATACACTTTTAATGTGTTGTCGAGAATGTCCTTTTTGAAATGAAAACTATAAGTTTTCTTTCAGTCACGAGTAAAAGTTGAGCTTTAATTTTGTCTCTAGCTATTTTGGTGTCAGTAAAAGTAACTGAATCAGGGGGCCCCTCTCCTCTTTCAGCAGCAGTTACCATGTATCTTATTAGATCCATGGTAAGCTGCTGCTGAACTTTATAGTTTTGGGTGATGCCACCAATTTTGAATGTAAAGTTGAAATAGCCCAGTTGGTCCAGGAAAATTCCCAGGCTGTGGGATGAGCTTCTATTTGTAAGTTAAATCACTCCACACCATTAAAGATTCTTTTTGAGACACTAATTTAATAACTTATAAATGCTCCAAAACTTCTTTACAAGCTACACTCCACTCCTGCCTCATTCGATCCTGCTCCCAGACTGACTATCCTTTGTCCAAGATGGCGCCCAGTCATCATCAGTGAAAGAATGTCATGATGACATTCTTCCCCTGATGACGAGCTGATTGACAGTTGCTCCACCCCCTTCCATTCAAGCGTCTCCACGACTTACTGAATGGAAAGAGTTTGGGCGCCAATCTTACACTCCCCCTCCACGCTAAACCTTGGTCCTCCAAGGAACCCTCTACTCCGGGCGGATCGCGAGAGGCTTACAAAAATCTAACGAAAAATATCACAAACAAGTATCACAGAAAAATTTCAAAAATAAATTCACCCCTCGCGCCCTTTCCCACAGCTTACGGCGACTGCTTCCGCTCCTTGTAGCGTACTGTGCGGGGCCGGGCTCCTTTGGAGTCATCGTCCTCGCGACGTGGGCCAGATGGTCCGCCCAATGCGTCATTCTTCCATGGATGCGGCTCCAGGGTCACCAACAGGGACGGTCGTACATGGCCCACGTTCCGCTCGGGGCATTCTCTCCGATTGTGGCCGGTCCTATGGCAGCGGTAGCAGGCTCCCCGACGAATTGGTTGCGGGCAGTCTCTCCCAACATGGCCCCACACTCCGCAATTGAAACACCGCGGCTGTTCCGGGTCCTTGGCCTCTACCTTCTCCGGACGGGATGGTCGCTCCGTTGGCCTGGCCACAGCTCCTGTAGGATGGACGGCTGGACTCGGCTGCTTAGTTGACGTTGGCTGCGCAGGCTTCGGATCCTCGACTTTTGCTCCTGCTCGAGGAGGTGAAGCCTCACGAACTTCTTGCAGACGTCGCTTCATGACCCGACGAGTTGCTGTTGGCAAGGGCTTTCACTCCAGGCCCTTGTACAACACGAAGCGGGACGCCCTGGTCTTCTTCGGCGTCTTCCTCGTCAAGTCCTGCTGCCGAGCGATGTTCCTCAGCCGTTCCTCCATCGTTGGCATACTGGCCAATGGACTTGCGGTGTAGGGCAACGCATCCCAGTCGTCTGATCCTATGGAAACGTCGATGTCGATGATGTCCGGATCGGCCGGCACCTCCACGGACTCCTCGGGCGTAGCGTCAACCACAACGAACTCCTCCTCTGCGGTTGAAACGCCCTCCTCCATATCCTCGGGCCGGGACTCGTCCGACTCCGGGGAATCCATGGCTCGCACCGTCACATCGTCGCCGCCATCCAGGGACTCCTCCTCCCCGACACCCTCCTCGCCCGACTCCACCGGCTCCGGTGTCAAGGCTGGTTCCTCTCCCTCCCGAGGAATCAGTCTTATCGTCTCGAGCCACGCAATCCTTGCGGCCCGACTCTCCGGGTGGAGGAAGTACCTGGCCCCTTTCAAACAAAGAGCCAGTAAAACTTCCTCCGTAGGATCATCGTCAAACTCCGGCGCGTTCCAGTCCTTTGACGCCATCTAGTGAGAAGATTAGAAAAGTGTGATGTAAACATTACACAGATGAATCCCACGTGGTAAACTCCCACCACTCCAAAACGAGTAACCAATCAAAAACAGACTGGACAGCATGATGCACTCGTCAGAAAACACCATGCGAAGTTGAACAATTCAACAAAATTCAGGGTTAAGCATTTTGCACACTGCAACGCCAATCGTCAAAAACTCCCAAAAAATTGCAAAATGAAAACTCCAATGAACTCCAAAATTCAAACGAGTGTTAAGTACACTCCAAAGATGAAAAATTAAAGGGCTCCTGACTCCAAGATTAATGAAAATCAAAAAATTCAAAAACGCGACCCATGGGAAAAACACATGGGAAACGCCCATCTCGAAAAAACCCTCCAAAAATTCAAAAATTACCACTCCAAATTCCACCATAACAGCAACGAGTGCTAATTACTCCCTCCTGAAGATAATAAAAATGTTATCTTACCATAAAATTGCCTCCACACCAAAAAAATCGAAAATTGTTGCTGCCACCAAGAAAAACACACCAACACACGTTTTGGTTGAAAAAAACAAGATGGCTGACCTCTGACATGGGGTCGCCAATTTTTTTAAAACCCCTTGCAAGATGACATCATTAACCTGACGTCATGCCAGCTGATCAACACATGCTCCAAATGACGTCACTTTCATTACAACTCCCCATGTGTGATTAAAGTGGCAAATTTAAAACTCCAAAAACAGTTTTCTTGCAAATTTCTCCAGAAATTCAAGGAAATAATTACTGAACAGTAATTACACTCCCAATTTACTCCAAATTAAGCCTTTTTATGGCAATTACGCCAGGAAACTCCTGATTTCACTGAAATACTTAATAATTCATTGGGAATTCAGAAATTATCTCCAAAAATAGGCATTTTCTCCATTTCTCCACAAAAGCTATTCACCCATTAGCATTTACATGCTAATGCTCCTAATTACAGTGCCATTTACAGTAATTGTGTCTCCTTTCCACTCATCAAGCTTGGAGTTAATCCGGGGGGTTCCAAAACCCCAAGCACTGATTTCATCCAGTGGAATTCCTTGGTTTCGCGTAGCAGGCCATGCCGGATCTCTCTCCCTGATCGGTTTTACCCAATTTTCTCCATAGATCATCCGCATGTGCTGCTCGTACTCCTTAGCACTCCTTTCCTGGAATGCCTTGTGAGTCGGTTCGTCACTCCATAATCTCTGTTGATCCCAGAGATCGACTCCCTCACGAAACGGAAATTTCTCTAACTCCGGCTCCGGATCCTGCGATATCGGTTGAGTCTCCACCAGCTGAACGATCGGTACGACGGTATGACCGTCAGCTGTCCTCCGTATCTTCAACCGAATCGGCGGATCTCGTGGTACATATTTCTTTAGGCGTGAAATATGCTGCACCGTTTGTTTGGTACGGCCCTGCACGTTCAGATACTCACACGTGCAGTTCAGGCCGTCCGCACTCACTCCAATTACTTTAGCAGGACCTTTATACGGCGGTCTCAGCTTTGTCGCCAGACCCTTGACCGGTGCCAAGTCCTCCACTAACACCAAATCATTGATGTTAAACTCCAAGTCTTTGTGGGCACGATCATAGGCCTTTTTCTGCTGAGCTTGGCTTGCTAAAAGCTTTGCTCTCGCCCGTGTCCGAACTCCATCCACGGGCGGATCTCTGGCCAACAACAATGGCGATGGCAACACGCTCTCCAATGCAGTCGTTGCATGAAACCCATGCATCAAAAAGAAAGGCGTGTACCCAACCGAAGCCTAGACACTAGTGTTATACGCCATCGTGTCTCTCCAACCAGTCGGGCCAATCCTTTTGTTTCTCCAGCGGCTCCATAAACGTACGGACCATCACCATCAGTCTTGTTGGCTCTCTCCGCCAACCCGTCACTCTGCTGATGGTAAGGTGTGGTAGTCCGATAGGTGATGTTAAACTGCACACAAAACTTCTTGGCAACTCCTCCAGTGTTAGGCGTACCTTGATCAGTGGTCAGGTTTCTGATCCAACCAAACCTCCAAACTATTTGGTCAAGCAGGAACTTTTTGAATGCCTGCGCAGTTGCTCTCCTCACCGCTTTCGCTACCATAAATCTTGTCACGTAGTCCACCGCGATAAGGATGTATTTCACTCCATTCGACCCTTTTGGCAGCGGTCCGATGAAATCTATCCCCCAGTGGCTTGCAGGCGGTCCCTCCGGTATAATCGACTGCAGCAGCCCTGGTCTTTTACCACTCAACGGTTTCATCCGCTGACAACTATCGCAACTCCGGACGTACGTTTCGATGTCTTTGGCCATGCCGGGCCAGTAAAATGTCCTCCGGATTCAGGCTAGCGTCTTCGCCGTGCCCAAATGACAATTCACCTCCGTGTCATGACCGACTTTCATGATTTGCTCCCTCAAAGGCTTGGGTACCTCCAGCACAAGCCTCTGGTGAAGATCATCATTGCTGACCAACGTATAGAGAAGTCCATTCACAATACTGTGATTTGCCTCCACGACTTCTCTACAATCCTCACTCCTGAGCTCCTTCATGATCTTGCTTGTGTACTCGTCGACAGCTTGTTCTGCCTTGAAACATGCTGTGTCCCACAAGTCTATCTCGTCCATTGCTACTGTTACGTAGACTTTCTCCTCCTCCCCCACAGGTACTTGCAGAGGGCATCTCGAAAGTGCATCGGCGTCAACGTGCAAAACTCCATTTTTATGCACCACCGAATACCGATGTTCAGTCATCTCTAGCATCCACCTCCCCAGCTTGCCCTTTGGATCCTTCATCTTTTGGAGCGAGCAAAGGGAGTGATGATCGGTGACGATGTTAAAGTGTCTCCCGAGAAGATAATGGCGGTTCTTTTTAACAGCCCAGACAATTGCCAAAGCCTCCAACTCTGGGGTACCATAATTCTGCTCGTGGTTATTTAGACATCGCGAAGCATAGACAAGAACTTTCTTGTCTTTCTTCTCTCCTTGGTAGACGACCGCTCCGAGCCCCAACGTGGACGCATCCGTATGCAACGAAATCGTTTGCGTAGGATCGAACGTCGTCAGAATGGGTGCTTTGATCAACAACGACTTCAGCTCCTCAAATGCCAATTCGCATCTTGCGTCCCACTGAAAGACTGATTTCTCTCCAGTCAGTCGATGCAG
>JAQIXP010001315.1:0-19025 GCA_034700285.1 Proteroiulus fuscus | reverse complement strand
CCCCCCCCCCCCCCCCCCCCCCCCCCCCCCATGGCATCCAGGGATAATGATCCCTACTTTTTACTGATCCATTTACTATTAGCAAGAATTTAAGCTTACACTCACCTGTATTAAAATCCACGAACAGTTTTTTGAGGTTACTATCACGACATAGTAATTTAGCGTCAAGATCGCATTATATCTTTAAAGTACGACTGTCGAGGAAACAAAAAAATATGTCGTTAGACAGCATCAAACATACTGTTTGCACTAGAATCACATGGCTAGAAGTCAAATAAGAATAGTCAGGGACAAGTTATTTATTACAAACTGGTAGTAAAGAATTTAGAATAGCATCACAAATAACAAATATTTACTTTTTCATTAAAAAGATGACTATCGCTGAAAATGAATTACTCCGAAAAGTGCCGGAACCATTCTGAGATTGTTGAGTTGTTCCTTTAAACCCGTTTCTTCAGCTTTGAGCTTAGCGAGTGTTGCGTGCTGTTTGGTATGCAAAACCTATCAAAAAGTAAGTAAAAAAAACATGATAATAACTGCTAGCCAGTGGTACTGTTGGCTACTGCAAAAGCTTACTTGAACTCGTTCAAGTTCCAATAAAAGACTGGAGTTACGACGCCTCGTTTTTGCCAGCTGCAAGTTCAACTCTTTGGTCTCATTCTGCCGTCCTTTATAAATTTAAACAAGATGAGAAATATGAGGGACTGTTCAAGCATTACATTCCGCTTTTTACTGCAATTGGAGACCTCCCACCCCCGTTCATGATGATATAAAATAGAGCTTGGACTCCCCTCCCCCCCTTATAAAATATAATCTAGATTTATCCATAATTCTGAATTCTGAAAAATTCTTATTACATATCGCAATCTGGATTCGGTCTAAAAATTATGATTTTTAAAATCTTAATTCCCTGAAAAACTTTTGATTTTGCTGCAAAAAAAAGAAGAAAATTTTGAGTAATCCTAGAATAAATTTAGAAATTTTTTTTTTTGCTTCAAATAAATTAATTATTTCATAGTAAATTACAGAATCCCCCAGTCCCAGTTCCAGCATTACTTAATACTTGAACTGTCCCAAAGCATAACAGCTTGAAATACAAGGTGGACAGAAAGTTGCTAACAATTTTTGCTACTGAATTGAAAAACAGTATTGCAAACCTAATGAAGTCCTTACCAATGGTCATTTCGATTAAATCTTGGATGGACTGATTTACGTCTGTGGCAAAGTTAACCCTGTGCTCACCAAGCGATGAGCATCCTGAAAGCCCGTGTAATCGCAAATGATGAGACAAAGGCAGCAGGGTGTCTTTTCCACGCTCAACAGCAGTAACTATAAATTAAAATGATACTAGGGTCAAATGATTTTAACCAGCCGATTTTGGTAAATTATAGACATTATTTAAAAATAAAATTGCTAGTATTTGAAATGTTTCATTCTCTAAATGGAAACCATTGTTCTCACAGGGGTGACATCAACTTTGGTTTATTTGAGGGGTATAATTTGACTTGTAATTAGAATTTAGTTTTGGATATTTTTAAATTTAATTCTAACAAAAACTAGAGAACAAACTGTTTACTGAACTCTCCTGAAAGAAATCCATTTCTGATCAATGTTTACATTTACTATTGGCCTTTCTTCTTTCATTTGAGGAATTATGGGTGAATTTTTTGAATTTTGAAACGCCATGTCAGGTTTACTAAAATCCCCTGATCCTAAATTTGTGCAAAAAAACTAACAATTGTAAATTTGCTCTACTCACATGTTAAGGCCTGTAAATGCTGCTTCCCATACAGATGCTCTTTTTTATTGTGCAACGACGTGAAGAACTGATCGCAAACGTCGCAATACAATTCGTCCGAAATCTTCTCCTGTTCGGGAAAGATGTGCGTTGCTGTTTTTTTATCTTCGTGAAAAAATTCCCCCGAATTCGATTTTTCGATTTCCAAGTCTTGCGCGCCTGTAATTTCATTCAGTCGATATGCCTGTAACTCTTCCCGATATCTTGTTTTATCTTCTTCCGCCTTATCCAAGTATTTCTATATAGGGAAATATAACGAAAGTTGCCAAAATTCTCCCAAGTTTACAAGTTACAAGGATTACAAAAGTAAAATGAAGCCAAAAGACGTTCACCTGTTTCTCGCTGGGGCACAGATTGGACCACTCACTACCCAATAGCTTTGTTACTTCAGCAAAGGCCAAATATGGATGACTGCATTTATAATGCTGCCTCCTTTCATTTAAAAACAAGATGTAACTGTCAAGAAATGCATAAACAAAACTGTTATTTACTCAAATATTGTTCAACTCCATGATTTGATGAAAGATGAGTAAACGTAGGCCTACCCAGTGGTTGGAGCCTTTGGAATTGTGGGATTACCTATTCCCAACTTGCGTTTCTTGCCTTTTGGCCAGCCTCCTTTGCGTTTCTTAAAATTGATACAAGGGTAATAAATAGAAAAACCGTCAAAGGACACTAATTTATGCAAAATGGTTCATTCCGAATTTTAAGTGGGTCTCCCTGACTTTCCCTGACTAAAATGCAAACGTTCCCTAACATTCATTAGAGCTTACAGCTTGCATTTATTTTTACAGTAGGAATTTAATTTAACAATTTGATATTCAAGTCAGTAGCCTACTGAAGTGGGAGCACATGTACGTTTCCCTCTGATTTCCGAATTTAAGGTGATTTCTTAATTAAGGCCAACACCTATGGGTGATTTCTTAATTAAGGCCTACACTTAATATTTTTGTTGCATAAGGCTTCTAAAGTTAATGATTAATTGCTGAGAGCTCCATACTCAACATTCAAGAAAAAATAACGTTTTTAATAAGCTAATACTTAAAAATTGGATACATACTGGAAATTGTTCATCATTATTCATAATAATAGCATCAATGGATAGGAAATTAAATAAAAACTTATAAATAATAAAGGTTTGAAATTTTTCAAATCAAATATTTTTTTTCTTGAAGCAAATGTAGTGTTTTACCCTATTAGTATATCATACTACATGTAAAAGTAAAAAAAAATATTCCTAAAACTTAGCCAACATGAATATTATACAGAAACCATTTAAAAAATGTTTGTTGCAAAAAATATGCTACGGGTCACAATTTCCTGGAAATTACAGTATGTAGGCCCTATACGTATTTTGACTCATTTGCATATTCACTGCACTACAAGGTTGAATATTTTATAATCCATTTCACGGAAATTTATACTATTTAAATTCAAATGAAATTAAACTACAATTAAATTTTGTAAGTAGTTTAGGTTTTATTGTAAAATTTAAAATTATAGATTTTTCTCTTTGAATTTTTCAAATTAGTACGTTTGAAATAGCATAGCATGCACTTTCAGAATTTGTAGTGGGGGAAATGATTGGGTTCAAAGGGCCTATCAGAAATGATCTGATCAAAGATCAAAAGAAATACTCAGCCCCATGGTGTAATGTATTTAAATCTTTGAACAGAGCTAGGCCTATAATGTGATAATAACAAAACTAACAATTACCACAATAGAACTGCTGTCTTCAATGATGTTACGCGAGCATTTGGACTTCAAATCACTTTCATTTAAACTTGGGTTTACATCATATGGACCAACTGAAGTGTCTTCATTTCCATCTATATCTAACACCCCATTTTAAAGCATTTTATTATAAGTTACCCTGGAGGTATAGACACTTACCCCCGACGTACCAAAGTCCCATTTAACACACCCATTTAATTTAAATATCGATATTGGATTTTGGTAATATTTAATTGTCCCTAAACGTGCTGTTGTGTTTAAATTACCTAATTTTCTTCCCAATTTATTAACTTTAACTGACAATGACATTTTTTAAGTTTAATGCAATTTCTAAATACATGAGGCAAGATAATTTGAATGAATTGCCTTCCGAAGATTTAATCCTTGCACCCTCCAAATTAGGGACTTTGGACATGCAATTGTACAATGTACATAGCATAGCAGCTCACCTGCCAAATTAATTAATAGTCTGGAAAATGCAGGTACTGATGCCGGTTGATTCACATCCTCATTATTCAAAAGACATACCAAAGTATTACAAGAACTACATTTTTAAATTGCAGAATAAAAATTACAATAAAAAAGTAGGTTGATGGAGATTTAAAAATGGTGGTCATTTTTCATAAGGCTTCACTTACTCATCCGACGGTGGACAGAATGAGTCCATTTTAAGACGTTTTAGTACACACAATGCTTAGTTTTCCGGTTAAAAACTTTAAAATTATGTTTATCTACCTAATTTGAAGGATAATTCTGCATAATTTAATGAAGAAAATTTAGAAAACAAACTCACCGGTAATAGAAATATTTAGAATGTATGCAAAAGCAGTGACACCAGTTGGACACCTGCTGCTGCATTTCGTCTTGCACGTGGGTCTGCATTCATGAACGAATGGAACAAGCGTTGTAAAAAAGTGGTATTATAAAACTGCTTCTAATTTATTAATATCTTGTTAAAATTAGACTTAATTAAGTGTACAACTGAATAGTTCATAATGTGGAGGATGATCTTAACGCTTGTTATTAGCGTTATAGCTGTAATTATTAATGGTGTATCTGCTGTAAGTATAGACATAAATACCATGCAAAATATATTGCTGTTGCGTTGTAATTCAAATTAAAAAATTAACTGCAGGATGATGAGTTTGATGGCCAATTAATTCTGCAAGTTCAGCACTCACTTGGATCGGGTAATTGTGCCCAGTATTTTTAAATACCTCAGTTCAGTGATCTGATGGGACCGTTCAAATATTACATAACGTTGGCACTGTTCATCAATATTTGACGCTTCAAATGCGTGCCTAGGTTATATTCTATTAAAAAAACAAACTGAAAATAACATTTACATACACATATATATGTATGTGAAAAAATGCCTGTTATGTTACACCACCTTCCAAATTAAACAAAAGTGAGCATAAATTAGAAATATATATTTTTTGGGATGCTACGTAATGCTGGTGAGGGTACCCGGTTTTATCTAGTGCTACTATATACTATGTTTCAAAACTTTTATTAAATATCGTTACGTAACATTTGAGCAGTCCCACAGTGGTAGCAAGGCTTCAAGTATCTAACGAGCAAAAACATGTAATAATTTCTAGAGCCAGACTCTGAATTTATTCCTCGTGGAACGATCACGGTCCGTTCATTAAAAACTGGATCGTTACAACTGCCCCAGGAGGTGGGACTGTCGGAAGCTGAACGATCAAAGCTAATGGTGGGCACACAGTTTAGTCTCAATAATTCAATTCATTAGCCTACGATTGAAGTATGTCTGATGCCATATTACATTTCAGGACTTGGTGGAAGTTGATGGATTTTACAGAATTCGGGTCCCTGTTAAAACTGAAAACTCAACAAATTATGTATCAACATTCTTAAGAGCAGTAAGTAATTCCTTTCTCCCCCCCCCACCCCCCACCTTCCCCATTTAAGCCAGAAAATATCTTAAAATTAAAAGACCTACTACAATACTAAATTGACGTCTGATAATTATTTTTTTGCAGTGTTCCTTATACGAGTCTGAGCTAAGAGAGACCCTAATATTGCACACGGATTCGTCAGGTGATCTCGTAGGAATTTCGGTGTCCACCCCTACTCCCCAATGCCAAGGAATCCACATCTCCCCTTCCAGTTTACAGTATTTCGACACGGTCGTGGAAGTACGACCAATCGAGTCTGGACCGGCGTAAGACAAGTTATCTGTTCATGGATAAACTTTATCTTGGCACAACCAAAATGAACTCTCATTTTTTAATCTTATCAAGCCCGGATACTGCAGCCTTCATCCAGAAAGTGGAAAAGGAAAAACAGGACAAGGACAGAAATGATCAATCGGACAATCGTTCATTCCTCGCAAAATATGTACGTACTTGCTTCCTGTTTACTTAAGATAACAAAATATTTATTGCTAGTAAACATAAACATGCTTTTAAATTAAAAATATAAAATACCGCTTTCTGTTTTTCAGTGGATGTATATTCTACCTGTAGTCATTTTCTTCTTCATTTCAAATCTCGGCAATCCAGAAGGCCAAGGTGGAGGAGGTCGTTAAATTGCACCGATTTATGATTCCTTCATTAAAGAACAATTTTAACAAAAAAAAATAAAATAAAATAAAAATTGTAAATTATAGACTGGTAATTTGCTGAATTTTTTTTTGTTTTCACTATTAAAAACCAATGTAATCAGTGGATCTGTTTCGAGATCATCCATAAATGGTGTAAGACAAAATATCAGGATTATAAACACCTTGCCCTCTTAGCAATTTTGTGGTCTACTAATATGTTCAAGCCAAAAAAGGGACAGCCTGTCTGTTTTACACATTTCTATAATTTGTTCATTTTTTGTAATTACTTAAAAACAATCAGATTAAAACTCCTATTTCAATTGTAATATTAACTTTCTTTTGCCTTTCTTTACAAAATAACTTGTTAGAATGTGGGACTTTATTTTAATCAAATAATATTTTAGCTATACTTTGGGAAATCTTTTTGGACTTGTATTAGAACCCGATTCATGGATTGAACCACTTTATCATCCTTAATTATATATAGGGTTATGTTATATTCTAAAAAAATTTATGATTGCTTGGAAAAGTCGTATGCAAAATTAAACCTTCATTAATAAAGCCTTTATTTCAAAAATAAAGCCTTCATCTTACCTTATAATACTGGATTCTTTGGCATGCTTAATCCTCCGGAAGCGTATGCCCAAGTCAGATGTGGCAAGCTTTCACTCAAGCTTCTCGAAACTGACCGTAACAGCGGAGTCCGAACGGTGGAAACAATTTTGCTCTTCGGTCTCAAGCGCACAACGAGTTCATACCCCACAAACAAGATGAACTGGAAAAAACGGGTTTCTTTCAGAAATATCATACTAAATATTCAATTTTCAACTTAATATCTGGAATAGTCAAGTGAAGCATACACGTTTTTTCATTTGCACTAGTGTAATCCCACTAGTCATATCAGGGATCACCTATATTTTTAGATTTCTATATTTGTTCTGTATTTTAAGAAATGTCTATATTTGGGTGATTATTAATAAGATTTCATTTATTGCATGCATTATAATTGATGCATCACAAATTTAAATTGGGTTTAATGTTACCTGCAATGAAAGTTGAACTGATCCTATAAGACCTAGGCCTAATTAATTATTAGTGGTACATTAACAGGAGGTCGTTTTCTATGAAATTAAAATCCATTAATTTGATAATTTTCCTAAATGTTGAAGTATTATCATCAAATGTACTAGGTTATATAATATCACACAAAAATTATATTAAAATCATGTAACTCAGACAAATTATTCCTTTAAATTCTTATAATACAGTAAGTCATATTTTCCAAGTTTCTGAAAGAAATTCCTATATTTTGGAATATTTATAATACCATAATCAGCCCAATATTTCTATATTTTGAAAAAAGTACAGTATTTTGGTAGAATTGTCCTATATTTCTAATTTTTGAAAAAAAATTACTGTATTATAGAAAAAAACTTCCATCTGTTTATATTTTGCAAGAAATTCCTATATTTTGGAAAAACTGTAGTATATTTCCTATATGGGACAGCAAACATCTGAGTATGAAGCATGCAATATAGAAAAATACATAATGTGCAAACAAACTTACGGCAAACACAAATAATCCCCATATGATCATAGTCGCATTATCGAACCCAATGGAATCATAAAGTGGACCACCAATTGTCGGTCCTAAGAAAGCTCTGCAATTTGTAAATCGATAAATCAGAGCCTATTACTAATGCATGGCTAATAAAATACCACAATTAGATGTAAGATTTACCCAGCAGCAAATAAGCAATTGTACAGGCCAGAAACAAATCCTTGCGTGGACATGTTTTTTGGACTACCTCTCTCGCTGTAACAATTTCAAAATTTGAGCAATCTTAACAGCCTTTTCAATTCTATTGCAACCATAGACATCTATATACTCATCTAGACTACAAGAATTAAGCAACCAAGCCACTGTATCTTTGTAGAGTTTAAAAAAACTAATGCAAAGTATGAATTTTTATATAATTCCAATATTATTTAGAAAACTCTTCCAAATTTTGAAGAAAAAAATATTTCTATACAAGTATAGCATTTCTGTATTATTTCGAAAAAAGTATGACAATTATGAAGAAGAATCAATCGTCGATCGAAGAAGATCGATATCTATGAACAAAATTCGTAAATATGCGAATCGGATGCGGGCTGCGCCGATTATTGTGCAGGGCATGCAAACTGTGCTTGTTCGCAATTTGCCTATTTTTCGAAATTTGCATTTTTTCAAAATACAAAATACAAAAAAATACTCTAGAATTTGATTTTTCTCTTGGAATTCGGTTTTTACTTTTTCATTAGGTTTTTTTTGTCTTGGAATGAGGTTTTCCATTTAGAATTATCAAATGTTTTCATACTTACTGCAAAAATGCTATATTATTACTGGAATATTTTTTTCCAAATAAAATAAGATTTTTAAATGTACATTTGCTACATTATAAGAATGCATGCAGTGCATTTGTGAGGTTTTTTTGCATACCAAGATAGGCCCAGTGCCTAGTTGTGTCATTAGTAAGTGAGCAGTCTAGGCTAAATAAAGTACATGTCTATGATTAGGGAGGTTTCGTAGCCACATGTGTGGAACGTGGCGCGAACTTTTTCCGTGAAGAACATTCCAAAAGCGGCACTCCACACCACGCATTTACACGAGATCGATGAGTGTCACGCATGTACGTGAGTGAAGGGAAAGAGAGGGAACATATACTCCACTCCACGTCAAAAATGGCGGGAGTGCACAAAACCACACTTTTTTATCTGTACGTGGGAGAAGTTTCGCGCCACGTTCACGTAGCTGTGGCTGTGGCTACGAAACCTCCCTAATAATACTAACTGGCAGCAAATTTGCATGGAAATGTCATGGTAGAAAATGTTTAAGTAAAAATGTTGATTCTCACATTATATCCTCCATAATCCCCATGGCCGAGCACACCAAAAGGCATCCCATTCCATTACCGCAAAGCACTAGGGCAACAACAACAACAGTCACGCTCCTGTAAGTAAGCATATAACACTGTTCAGCAATAAAATACAAGTATTACGAAAATGCTTACTTATAAGCATACAGCAGACTGACCCATCCCAGTAAAACAGTTTAAAAATAAACTGCAATATTTCTGCAGTTTTATGATTTTAAGCTACATTCTCCTCACAAAATTTTTCTTCCAAAATGGAGTTAAATGTACGTGGACATGTAATGAGGATTCAGGAATGTAAAGAAAACCTACGACTGACATTGGGTTAATGCTAACTCCAGAAGGTGCAACTGGCCCTAGGTCAGCATCAACCCTGATAATTTACTAGCTTAAAACACGCATCACCTTTACAGTATATATAAACATTTACGAGTACGTACTTTTCTAGTGGAATAAATGGTGCAGGCCCCAGCAATAGAAATCCAGCGATATAAAACAGAAGACCAATTATATTTAACCGCCGGTAATGCCCCTGCAAATTCACACAATTACTGGTGATAAAAAAACCTGAAATGGATCAAATGATTTAATAGATTTGGGCACTGAGCTTACGATTCTATCTGATAGTCGACCCCAGACGATGGCAGCAACGGCGTACATGCCGCCGTGTGCCATGAAAATTAATCCTACAGTCAGGGTTGAAATACCAAGCTAGAATTGGATACAACATTTCAGGTTTCAAATGGGCGAGGAACAAAAATCTCCAAATTTTGAATTATAATTATTCAAAAAAATATTCTTACTGAACCAAGATGAGGATCTAAAAAAGCTGTTATGAATCCCAAACTTATGGCCACCAGGATTACAGTATAAGACATGATGAAAACTGAAGGAATACGAAGGACGTCGAGTAGCTTTGGACCTCCTTCCGCATTGACATCCTCTAAAGAATTACATAAGGAATTTTGAGGCAATTGTGGAAGTTATTGTGAACTTTATAACAACTCCAGAAACTTTCAGAATAAGCTAAAATATATATATATATATATATTTCGTGAACAAAGAAAATAAAAATAAGCGATAAAAATGCATTGGTTAACAAAGCTGTCATTAGATTATGAAAACCATCTTGAATGACTTTTTGCTTAATTTAGCCAATATTTTTACACACTTGCTTTACTTTCAATGCATTTTTGTCTGATTGAATTTTTTTTTATTTTGTAACCTGCGAGTTTAGCAATAAAGCAAGCAATTCTGTATGTACATGAACTTTTAGTTTTAAAAACAAATTTTAACAAAAAAAGTTACAACATTTTTTTCCCTAAGATTTGACAAAAGTTGATTGCCAAAATAAATTGACAAAGTTTTTTGCCCCAAATCATACAAGAATAGAAAATTTACTAACTTTGTATGCTAAAAAACAACTTTTAAATTTACCTATTTCCTTGATAAAGTAAAAAGATACGCAGCAGAACAGCATGAGCAATGCTCCAGTCACGAGAAATGGGAGTCTAAATCCACCAACCTAAAATGTCACAAAATTCTACGTGAACTTCTGTCACAATTTTTGCAAGATGAAAAAAAAACTTGTTGCAAACCTCATAAAGAGCAGCTCCTAATGTTGGTCCTAGAATGCTGCCCGCCCCAAATGAAGTCTCCACAAAAGCCTGCAAGAAAATAGTTCCAAATAAATTTAAGCTCATGAAATTCAGTTTGAAAATGACAAGAATTTAGGTATTTTTACCATTGCAGTTGCCATCGCTTTCGGATAACATCGGATGGCAATAACATAACTCGAAATATAAATGGCGGATTCACCAAAAGCAGCCGCGATACGAACGACAATGGACAAGCCAAGGAACGTGCTTCCAGGTGGAGAAGCATCTAAAAACCTTCAAAAGATTCAGCTTTAGTGCTAGAAATTTGATTTCGACTTTAAAAAATTTTCAATTACATGTTATTGAAAATGTAATTTGATCATAGAATTTGAAAAAAAAAGTAGAAATTTTTGAATGATCAACATTTTGTAAATATTTTTCATAATCTGGTGATGTGTTGTTTACTACTCACCCAAATAAAATAGTGCACCAAGCAGATGAGAAAACTCCAATTTTAAATAAAAAAGTTGATCCAATGACATTTATCTGTAGACAAATGAGACAAAAATATTGATAAAGAACTTTTTATGATTTTTCTAATCTACCTCATGTAAAAAAGTGAAAATGAATTTTTTATTTCTTATAAAAACTCGAGCCCAAAAATTCAAACTCGAGCCCCCACTCGAGACTCGAGCCAGGACTCGAGACTCGAGCCGAAATTTAGTAATAAATTAAAGCAAAGACTCATAAACAAAACCTGTTTCATCTTTTTAATCTCTAACAATCATAGCCAAAACATTCCATAATTAATTATTTCAATTGAAATCAAAACAAACTTAGCTAGTATCAATATTTATTATTATTGAAAAAATTGTAACTGATAATTACAAAAACACCCCAAAATGCCAAATTCCCAAAAAATAAAACTCCAATACTAATGATGGATATACTCACATATCTGCCAAATATTGGCGCAGTGATAAAAATAATTAATTGAAATACTCCAAAGACAAAACCATATTGAGTAGGTTGAAGGCCTTTAATTTCTGCCTATAACAAAGAAAATAAATTAATGAAAATATCTAGGACAGTCAAAAAAGTTATGGAAATCCTTAAAAAGCCAAAAACCTTGCGACAGCTATGGGGTCGTCCACTTCAGGGGCATAGAACTCATAGGTGGGGGAGGGGAGAGGAGGGAGACTGGGGGACTTAAAAATCAAAACAATTTTTTAAAAATGAGACGTCACGCAGAGCACAGTTTTCCGCTCCTGGCCCGCATGCCAAAGGGATTGAAGGGGGAAGGGTGGAAACAATTGTGCTATAGGGGGGTTTAAAAAATATTATATACAGTAAATTCTCCCAAGTGGCATGCCCCCATTTACAGAAACTAATGGTCTGGAGACTGTTGGCTTATTAAAATATGCAAATTTCAAAAGTTAATTACAAAATTTTTGAATGAAGTGAATTATTTTATTTTTAATTGTATAATTGTACGATTTCACTAATTACTCTGCATTCAGGGCATAAAATATAGCGCCTAAATATTGAGACCTTTCTTTTTTGTCCGACTTATATCCGCATATAAGTCGGACAAATTTTTTTTTAATTTATCAACCCATTGCTCAGTATAATAATACTATCACATTTTGTAACCGTCTAATTCAAACGTAAATTTAGACCAATGTGTTGCCAGGCATTTTTTCCAATTTACCAGAATATTTTTAAACTATATTTTTCCACTTTACTGGGTTTTCCAGGTTGTATATAACAACCCCGAAATTAAGGACAATTTTGTTTGCATTGCAGAAAGTACAGTGGAAATAAAGGATTGAGATTTCTGCAACTCTTCTGAATTCTGGTGGTAGTATTACATATATAGTGTTACATATTATTTTAAGAGGAAGAAAGCAAAGGGTTACAGAGTAAGCAGGGTATGGAAAAAAATTGGAGGAAATGGTATTGCCCAACATGTGGATGGTACCTCATCGGACAGTCACATGTTTCTATAAAGATAAAAAACACGGAAAACAAAATTTTTTTACCTCTTCTGGATAAATTGGAGCTTGCAGCGAAAAACACATGGAACCAATAAATATTGTGCACACAATTAGAGCAATGCAGAAATGCCTCTGCCTCTGGCTCATATTGTTATCAATATCCGTGCTCGACAATTCCAAAACCATTTTCGCTTTTCCAGAAACAATTTCCCACTAATAAATCCTGCAGCTTGTTTTGCTTGCACTAATGGTGTTTGTTATTTAAAAGTTGCTCAAGATGAAGAGAAAGCATAGCAAGAAAGAGGTCACAGGTCAGAAGAAATTAAGATTGCCAAATTATCAACATCTGAGTGTGCGGTTCAACGTGATTCTGACGTAATTAATTAAAGTTTCATGGCGTAAATGACCAAATGAGAAAATCCCTCCTAAAAATGTTTTTGATTATTTTTGTATAGAATTACCCAGCAAAAAAAGTCTGCATAAAATCAAGTTTAAAGTGCAAGATACAGTGAAACAAATAACTACTTGTACATTTAATTTGTACAGGTTTGTGTTGAAAGAGTACATTTTTACTACAATATTTTTCAGTTAATTTGATTTTTTTCTACAATTTTTTTTTCTTTTTACTAAACTGAACTTAAAAAGTAATTTCTGCAATTTCAACTAAAATGAATTTAAGGTCAATTCTGCATCTTTTACCAAATAATTTAAAGAAATTTGAAATCATTTCGGCAATTTCTGCATTTTCAATTAAATTGAATTTAAGGTCATTTTAGCATTTTTAAATAAAATGAATTTAAACTAATTTCTGTGATTTATGCATTTATAACTTTAAATGAATTTAATATAATTCCTGCATTTTTTTTCAAGTAATTTAAATGAATTTACTATAATTTCTGCATTTTTTTTTTCAAATAATTTAAATGAATTTGAATTCATTTCAAAATTTTTCAATTAATTAAAATGGATGTCATGCCAGTTCTTGAACTTATAGGTTTTTTTTAAATAATATAAATGAGTTTAAAGTGATTTCTGTATTGTTTCTGCATTTTAGGGATTTCTTTGACATATTAGTGCAAGCAGATTCCTTAAGATTCAACCAAGTGTTTGTTACTCAAATGAAGGTCTTGAACATCCTAGTCCCCTTTTAAACTTTAACAGTAAACAGGGGAATCAGTGGGCATTGTTGGCTGCATTTCTACTGAGCCGCGCGGTTCAAGAATCTACGCCTTTATAACTATCATTTAAAATCTAGCAGCTCAAATCTAGCACCAAGTTAAGACAAGAAAGAGTTGGCGCATACTAAAAAAAAGAAGTTGAGTTAGCATTGGTGCAACCAGCGGCATTAATCAAAAAAGGAATAACTTTGACGTTGAAATCAAAATCAAATGGTCATTGACAACAAAAGAGAGTGATTTAACGGCCATCGATCAGCAGCAGTCGTATTGATTTTCCATTATGGCAGTAAACTACATAGAAACATTAATCTCTTATTTAAAACATTTACATGTAATTTGCAAACTATCATCTATACGAGCATGGACCATGTTTTCAAGACAAGTTAATCACCAAAGACAGGAATAATATTCAATTAACCATTACAGCCATTTTCAATAAATAAAAAAACCCTGAAATTGAAATGCATTGCAATTTAATGAAAACATTTAAAGAAAAAAAAACACATTTTGTGGTTTTTAAATAATCCATTCAATCGTTATTTTGTTATAAAAAAAATATAAATTAATAACCTCATTTTTCAAAAAATTAATAAGAGCAAGGTTTACGGGTCATTTAAGAAGTTGAAATTTTAAGCATGTCATTTCAGATAATCCCGATCAGTTTAAACCTTGACAATTCCTTTTAACATTGAACCAGACATATTTGAGTCAATTTGGTAATTTATAACCTTATTTATTTTAAGGAAAAGTTATCGCATAAGAAAGAATGCCTCCATTACGGCATCTCAACAAACTTAATGTATTCTAGCATACAGAAAAATTGAAGCCTGCTTGAACGTAGTAGATTGAATCCCATTAACATTACTTACTACAATGCGAGACTATCCCTTCAAGTGAGGTAGCAATGACATGGTCCATTTACCCAGTGTTGAACAAGAGATAAGTGAAAAGTGGTTTTACCGTGTGGCTTCGTGGCCGTTGGTTACCATCCGAGCTGAGATATCCCAGAGTTTCCTGGCTAAATTTTCATGGTCTGCCGCTTTGGATGGTTGGCAGCGACAGCAGTTGTTGAAATACAGTCCTCCTGCTCCTTCCAATTCTGGGGCGACGGCGCAGTACACTCCCGTTGAAGCCGCTTGTTGCTGAAATTGCACGAAAAGCAATTATGAAATTAATCAATAATTGTGGAAAAGCTTTTGGGATTTACCAACACAAATGCATTCTGTCCGAACTAAATAAGTTC
Organism: Proteroiulus fuscus; assembly: GCA_034700285.1. NCBI lineage: Eukaryota > Metazoa > Arthropoda > Diplopoda > Julida > Blaniulidae > Proteroiulus > Proteroiulus fuscus. The sequence goes on along the minus strand of JAQIXP010001315.1, from coordinate 3,990 downwards.
CCTGCATCAAGAAATACCTACTTTTTTTAAAGTCCCTAACAAAAAAAAAGTGTATTTTAGAGATCTTGAATATTTTTCTTGAAATCTAAATTATTTGGTCCAAAAATCGTGTTTTGTAAAATTATGATTTCTGAAAAAAACGTCGTGATCTCTTGACTATGGTATTGTCAGATGACACTATTAATATCAATGCCCCTTCCAAGTATTCTTTGCCATGATTTTCTTTCTTCGAACGACGAAAGTTACATACAAGCATAACTTATAGCATAGCAAGATCCCCCTTTTAATTTTCAACCCTGCATATAAAATTGGGATTTCCCGGAAACATCATGCATCCACCCAACTAGTATAATACTCACCAATGACTTAGTGAATGGCCTCACGACTGCGAACAATATCCTGTAGAACCACCAATTGCGAGACAGCGACGAGCTGACCATATTTCCCGGATGGAGAGAATTACTGAATACCCCTTGACGGCTCAGCCTTCTGTTCAGCTCGTTGGAAAAAAGAATGGTGCATAATTTGGACAGATTATATGCCAACATGGCAGTGTATTGAGACGGGTCACTAGGCGATAACTTTTCAAGTGAGATATTTTCTTCACTCAGATTTGTGAATCTGAAACAAAAAAAACAAAAATTAAATTAGGAATAGGGTTCTACCACTTTATCATCCATTTCGTAATGCAAAACAAGGTTAGTTGCATAGACAAGCTGCCAAGTCATGATTTGTGACGCCATTTGTAGACCACAAAGTAAACACGCCATTGAACTTGAATTTAAACTATAGTAAGACCGAGCAAAAGAACGGCGTAAATATCCATTAACTTGTGATTGCCAGTAATGGGATATTTACGCCGTTCGTTTGCTCGGTTTCACTATAGCAAGCCCATTTCTCAATCTAGGATTTAGCTTCCAAATGCATATTTCCATAGTTTTAAAAGACAATTATTTTCTTACATTCAATTTATGGCAGTTATCCAGTTTTATATTGTTTGAGGTCACCTATAAATTATGTTTTAAGTAAATATTTATTTATTGTTAGAGAGAGAGGGCTGTTCATAAACTACATTTGCATATTATAACAACAGAGTCTATGTGAGGCAACCTGTCTATTTTTTCTAACCTTGGTTTAGCGCCACACACCGATGTGATTCCGAAGACAGCATGACCACGCGGGCAGGTGCCGATGCTATAAGAACGTCCTGCAACAGTTGAGTGAGAAGAAAGTGACCCAAGTGATTCACTTGAAACGTCTCTTCGTACCCGTCCTCAGTCAGTCTATGAGGCAATGCAAATACAGCGGCATTGAGCACCAATACGTGCAACTGACTGCAATTTGCAAAAAAAAATAATTGAAAAAATAATTAAAATTAAGCAATTTAAGCAACTTACATATGTTTCAAATGTAGCTTATTTAGCCCAGAAATTAAAATATTGGCATACTGGTGATTTCAAAATTATAATTTTGAGGTCGAAATCCTGATATTGCCAAGAAGTACATAATTTCCAAATTTGGATTTAATTATAAAATCCTACTTTTCAAAGCACTGCTTTTGCATTGACCAAAATTCATTATCTTCATTTTTAAAACCACGATTTTTTGACAAATTAATTTGATTTGAATTAACTTGCATTTGTTTGCGAATATTGTAAAATATTTCTAAATGCAAAGTTTCACCAAATTATCATTTTCACTAATTCAGATGACCAATTAAACAATTTTAATTTAATTATTGTTTGTAAGCGTTTTAATAATTTGATACCTTCTAGTATAATATAAACAAGTAATTAACATAGTAATTCAAAAAGGAAATACATTCAAACTTTATTACGAGTGTTTAATTTAAAAAGCTCTACTAAGGGTGACTATGGAACCGTTGTAGCGTTTTCCGAAATGAATTATGTGCCAGTAAACCTAAGTCATCATTTTTACCCCTCACTAGATTACACAGATTCATTTCAGGAACTGCTGCAACAGCTCCGAAATTGCCCATGAATGAAACAATTGTGGGATTGTTATCAGAAGTTCAAACATATTTAGAAACATTATAATCAGTTTAATTTCTTTACCTAAATCTTTTCTCATACTCAATGGCAAACTGACGAACACTTGATAGCGATGAGAGATCCAACTGCATGGCTTCCAATTTTGCGTGTGGCTAGTTTTGCAAATTGCAACAAATAATTATTCCGCAACTTTTGGTCTAATATATAAGCATTGTTTTCAAAAAATGTTATAAGGAATACAAATTTACTGTCAAAAAATTAGAAGAACTATTGCGTAAATGCAACTCATCTAACTAGTTTTATAAAGAAACAATATATGCCCTTCAACAGTAATGCACAATCTAAGATAAATAATTTTTGACTGGTCGTCACACAAAGGGGCCTATTTAGTGCTATAAATACTGTTAACTTACCCGTTCTTTTATTATAGCAGCAACTGCATCGTTGGCCTTGGTGACGCTCCGACATGCCAAGATCGTATGTGCACCGTGGAAAGCAAAAGACTTTGCCATTTCAAAACCTAGAATAAATAAAAGCACATGCACTCAATCAAAGGAAAGTTAAGAATAATAAAAAATGTACCCGTCGTTAAAAGATAAACTACTTACCAATTCCACAGTTGGCTCCCGTAACCAAGATGAATTTCCCACTGAGATCCCTACCATGCAGCACTTGTAGGGCGCTACTGGAAGCATCGAACCGCTGCCGGATATCATCAGCACCATCTTTTTCCTCAATCGCAAAAGCTAGCCGAGGATCGGTATATGTCGTTTTCTTGTTCATATGGCTATAAGAAAATAGCCATGCTTCGATCTATACTTTCAAAAAGGCTCCTATAATTTTTTAACCAATTTGACCCTTCTTTTGAGCTAGGTTTCTCCCTGACCAAATTTCAATTTCCCATGACCAAAATAAAAAAAATATTACAATCTAGAAAAATAAATTTAAATATTTAGAGAAATAGGCCTACTGTAATAAATTTTAAATTTTATATGAAAGGACTTGTAACTAATGTTCACTGATTTCCTCCAACATTTTCCATGCCTATTCAAATTCCCTGACATTAACTTTTTACAGGTTCAGGATAATCAAGTATGTGTAAGCACATGCACAGATTTTATATGTTATGATCAAGTAACATACTCGACAAAGAGGACACGGCCTTCTTCGGTGACCGTTTTTTCCCATCCATAAGGCAATTCTAGATAGGAAAATATGGCAAATTTCATTTACTATGAATTTAGAAATTTCGCTTCTGTGAAACAACGAATTCAAGGTTCAAGCAGATACTAACCTCCAGAAACTCGCTTCTTTTTCCCAGTTCTTGGGTGTGTCCACTGTGTACTTTTAGAATCATGACTGACAATATTAAAAAAATATAGCATTTTGTAATTACTGCTCACCAATTATGACGCTTAAAATGTGCCATTTTAAATTTTGATCATGCTTTTCAGTTTTGTAATTTACTGGGTCAATTTCTATTAATTAAAAACTACAGTTCATGTACTTCATTTCTGAATAACCACAAGTTTGGGAGTCGACTATATCCAAAAAATAATCAATAGCCGTTCATTTTCTCCAACTATCTAATAATTGCAACATATGATCTAAACTGAATAGATCCACATGCATTTGAAAGTAGAATCAAGCAATATAGTGATTCATATTTCATGTTATATATTTATTTTATTTTTTGGAAAAAAAAATGTGGAACCTTTGTATCAACCCTGGTGTAAAAGTCACACAGTACGAGCATGTATACGTATAGGCCTAGGCCTATGCACTGTTTTTTTAATGAATTCCTGAATGCAATTTTGTAAATACGGTACATGCACTTTTGTATTGGTAAAGTCATCCATTATTGGATGTTAGAAAAAAATATTACCATAACACCCCATTTCCACCACCAATTTGCAGAGAATCTATGTGCTCGCAAGGGAGCGCAACAGCCGATAACGTCACGTCATTGGCTGTGCGC
>JAQIXP010001314.1:0-19026 GCA_034700285.1 Proteroiulus fuscus | reverse complement strand
AATATGTACCGTTAGTTAACATGGAGATTCCCATAGGAGCATGCATTTTTTAAAAGTGTGGACAGCCCCCTTAAGGGACAATGATATACTTGCCCACATTGGGGAATAGACATGTGGTTCAAGATAATGCAAGTAGTGGTATTACGATAGGGAATCACGTCAGTGTCTTGCCTGGGTCTTCTCAGCGTGACACTGATATCTGTGAATCCAGGGGGACACACTTGCAAAGGTGTTGTCCTGATGTTTGTCTCTGACTTACTTCTGTATGACCTAAAGCTCAACTCAATGATTTTCTTGCCTGGTGGTGCCCTCAGTAGGCCTATACCTAGCATACACGAAAACTCATACAGAGTTGGATGTTTCCCAGATTATCATAATATTCATAAACGTTTCTAATGCATTCAAATTCGCTAATCTTATTTGAATAAATAGGAAGCTACATCCATCACCCGTCTTCCAATGAGATTGATGGCATATTGAGTGCATCGTTTGAGATAAAATTAATCACAGATTCCATTTGAATATCGCAACTTCCACTCTACAAATTAGATTGATACTTGATGTAAGTGTATGCATTAGCCTAAACCCTTTCATTTTAAAATTTTCTCCATTGCTTTATATGTTGAACAAATGTTATGCTCAGCTACAGGGATTTTCTTTAAAGCCATCATTCAGCTTTTACGTTAATAGAGAATTATGTGTACTAGCCTTCAACTTTTAAAATTGTATATGCTTATACTTTTGACTCTGAACAGAACATTTTTAATTTTCAATATTGCACTCGAAGTCATATAGACTTTAATGCTACTGGGGATTTTGATTAAATATTCATGACGTTTGACGTCGAACATTCACTACATTTTTCCTTTTCCTGTCCAAAGTATACAAATTGAATTTAGATTGCTGTCACGGTGACGTTCAGCATTGTTAGACTCCATTTTTCCACCTTACTGCCTATAGTTTTCTATTTGTTAAACTTGATAGTACTAGAATATATTTATTTACCTTTTCTACTCTTATTTTTAATTGAAACCAACCCCTGGATAGTTTCATTTCCATGTTTTGTTCGAAAATTTGATCCGGTATGCATTTGCCTTATTCAAATATTCACCTAAACATCTTTCATATCCAATCTAAAGAGTTGTTCATTCTCCTATATTTATTGATCATAACGATTGAAAATTATATAATAGTTTAATCCCTTAATTGTTGGCAAACACTGCTAGCAGCATTGCTATGCAGTGAAGCTGCGCTGCCCTGCCCAGTATGCATACGTTTTTCACAAACCCTTATCCAGTTGCTTTATTCAACATGAAGTTTATACTTTAAAAGTTGAATTTAAATTTTAATTTATTGCCAAGAATTGAATTGGAATACTTATAAAAGTAAAATTAAATTAAAAGTTTGCATAAACCTAGTTAAAATTTGTTTTCTAAGTGCTGACACGAATCCATGCAAAAATTGGTTATATTTTATTTACCACATTATACACATACGAGTGTACATCATGCATAATAGAATGCAAGATAATGCTTGTTAAATTTGAGTAGTAGCAGCATCTCAAAATGTTTTAAGTGAACGTGCCCTCACGACCTTTGAAGATCACTTGTACAATTTAGGTAATTGAAAGAGCCTTTATGTAGATTGATCAGAAATTTGAATTAACATATTGAAATTTTAATAGTAAATTAGATTACTGGTGAAAGTTGAAGAGGTTTATGAATTATGAATCTACTTAAAATGCATTTGAAGTGCATGAAGTGCATATCCTCAATTTGAATTTCTTAATTCAAATTACTTAAGGGATTGTTCAATAAGTATTCAATTAGTTAAAAAAAATTAACTGTATAAATTGATTTGCAAACTTAAGCAGTTTCTAATATTGGATTAGTTAGGTACACTACATGTATAGGTTGCATCATGCATTCGTTATTGTTTAGTTTTCCAATGTGCTCTTTCGTGAATTAACTTTGTTTATGGGTTTTCTTTGCCTTTTTTTGCGGATGCACAATTGGAAGGAAATTGTTTGCTTATTTTTCTCTATAGATGTTCAGCTTAATAAACTTCTAAAATATATTGTATACTAGAATGGAGTAAAAACCGTACATGGTCAAAGCTTTCACTGGTCTCATTTCCTCCAAAGACCATTCCGCAAATGCCTTGTTATATATTGTTCGTGGTGAGCCACATGGCCATTAAAGTCTCTTGTTTGCCATTCAATTTCCCTCAGATTGACTTAAATCATCCGCCTTTGGCTCAGCATGCATGCTTGTTTCTTCAACCTGTAACTCTTCGTGCTTTCACACTATTTCTGGTTTTCTTCTTATTTGCTGATATACTCGTAGTTCATCTTTTGAATTCTCTTTAACAATATATAGTTTAGTTTTGTCAAGTACAGTTAGTTATTCCTGATATTTACGAAAGATTGTTCCCTCTTGTAACCTCGGCAAAAAGAAAGACGCAGTTAAATTCCTAATTAAATAAAATTAATTAATTAATCAAAGCCCAATTAGAATACTATGAGACCGTACCAGAAGTGATAAAATATCAGCCCATGAATTTAGTCATTGTTTTCACCAATTGATGTCATTGGGAGGATGATCAATTTGCCAGTATTCATGCAATGCATGTTTCACATTTACCTCTTTATGACGTCAGATTTAATGCCCTACTTGCACAAATATGTTAGTTACCATGAAAATTGAGTCTAACTCATATAACATTTCTGGGGTAATTTTTGGGGTTAGTTGACAACTTTCTGCAGAAAAAAAATAAAATTATCAAGATTTCAGCAGAAGCAGACTGTTTCAGTAGAAAATTCTAAGTAGCTTGCATTTATCCAAAACATAAATAATTTTTTTGTAGAAAATTTAACTCAAGTGTCAATGGGTTTGTGGTTTGATGAAGCAAAAATGTCCGAAAATAAGCAGATTTTTTTGCTTAAATAACACAGATATTTTAATTTTATTTTTCTTATTTATTTACAAATTTTGGAAATGGAATTCTTGTATTATTTTGGGTTAAGAATTAGTTTAACATGTTCAAGGCATAAAACTCATTAATTACATGCATGCCCATTTCCAGGTATGTTTTTATAAATTATAATCTGAGCAAATGCCCTGTAGAGAAAGCCTTGGCTGAATTGAGGTCTTTTCCCAATATTAGAAACCATATATACTTATTAGTATTTAAGGTCATGTAACTGCATAGGTAAAATTGATTTACTTTCAGGTTTAGAGACTAAGTTAAATATATGCTCAGTTGTTCTTTAATAAGCCGAGGCAAAAACAAAATTATTTATTAAATATAAGGCCGTCCATTAGTATAGACGTGGCCTGGATTTATTCCTAAATATTGCTTGCTGTTTGTTTTTGTCTTTTGGAAACAGAACAGCTGCAATGGATTACAATGGATTTCATCAGCTAACAGGCCCATAGCCCTGACCATAGTAGTTTAGGAATGTTGTCTTTTCTCTTCTGGGTTTTAATTTTCTTATACGGTTAGCAGGGTAAATCTGCTGCAGCCCTTTATAGATTGATATACGCCTTATTCTCCTTTCCTTTTATGGATTTTGGATCTAATAATACATTTTTTTAAACCTCATCCATGTCCATGATGAAAAAATGTATTACAAAGCATTTCCAATGGCTGTCAGAAGCAAACATCTCATTTTCTTCACGTAATTTTTCACTGCAAACTCACGATACCTCATTGCATTTGTTTTCCCCGTCTATAGTTTTCTTGTCATTATCTCACTTCATTTATCAAGCGTAATGTATAATAATAATAATAAAAATATATATATTGTATTATCGGAAAAAGTTATCTAAGCGGATATCATCGGAAATAATATATGGGGGAAAGTTTATGTATGTAACAAAATGCTGAACTTTTTCTTCCATCATTTATTGACTGGAATTGTTCATTCGCAATTTTTTTTAATCAAAATGAGATAATTAAAATAGATATGCACATGTAAATATATATGCTGATACTGGCATATTTTCACGTTTATTATAATTATTTTTAAAGGGAAAGTCCCCACTTTGAAAGTAGTTAGTTGTATGAGGAAGAGCATGAAAAATTAGGATAGGCATGGGAATTGCAATTTGATTTGAGCCCACCAATCAATAAATAAAATGTCCTGAATACTTGGATTTAGATGAAAATAGAAAGCCCAACTAGGCACCATTTTACTGACAGTGTGTAACGCCCTCTACTGGGTAAAATACATCAGCATTCATGAAACACGTAAACATGCATGTCCTAGAGGGCGCCAATAACTTTCAGTTTCTGCTGAAATCTATGAAAAAATGGCGCCTATATAACTTGTATTTCCTCAATATGAAGGTTGTTACAAAGTGGGACCTTCCCTTTAAATATTGTGCTGTAGAATATCTGAAATGGCATCATGATCGGTCTTCATATTCTATATTACAAAACTAATGCAGGATGATGATTTCTTTTCCAGTTTACTCTTAGCTTGAAATCTGTAGACCTATATAGTTGGTAATTTGTAGGCACGAATATTGACTTATATTCGCATGGGGTAAAGCACTCATTAACTGCTTAGAAAATAAACATGCAATAAATAATACGTTTTAATTGGGGATTATATGTGATTAATAAATTATTTGTGAAGTAAAATCCTGGAATAAGCTTCTTATAATTTTAATCTATAATGAAATATGGCCTCTCACTCAAGTTCTTATTTTTCCCATCCAAACTCCAACTATAGACCTGTTACTACTACTGCAGCCATAGTATGTTTGAAATGCTGCTAAGGTTAGAATAAGTGTTAATCAATATATTTTATGTTGTCCTATTTTATTATCCGTTTTGATAAGTTTTATTAAAAGTGGCAGTGTATTTAGGTTTGTAATCATGTTATAGTGCCTCATTAACTGCATTTTGGATTAGCAGCTCTGTATGTTCTATTGGCAAAAACAATGATAACGTTATGGCGGAGGAAGTTTGTTGAACTTGAAACTGGGATTTAATTAGCTTTTAATAGGCAGTTTTCAGTAAACAAGACATTTGTACAAGTAATTGCACATAGGCTATATGATACCGAAGCGAGAAATTTTAAACATTGTTGCATGGCCATGCATACTGTTTATTTCATTTTATATTACTGCACAGCAGATTACATGACCTCTCTAAATAAGTATGATTTTCTGTATGTAAATTTAGTTTATTGCTTTTCTCATCCCGTCATTTAAAAGACTTATGAAAAGGATAATGTTAGTCATATTAATGAAGACTCTTGGAAAACCTGGTAATATCAGGATATTTTTTTATTGAACTTGGAGAACAGGGAATTTGAATTGGAACCTGGAATTTTCAGTATAAACATCTAATTTTTTTGTTTGTGAATTATTATTCTGATTGGCTCAAAAATGATTAGCCTAATTATATCACATCAAGTATTCCTACTAATGAATTCTCATTATAAAAAGACTTAACTTGTGTTTTGTCAGTGGGTTGGCGCAAACTATCCACATACATTGTGGTTGTGGAAATTCCCTATTTTATTGTTTTGTAAAAACTATTTGATCATTAAAATATCTTTTTGAACCTGCATGGAGAACTGAGAATAGTACCCTGTAAAATATGGAAAACTTTGGGAATTTCGTTTTCAAAAATTAGTAGGTACCATGCATGATATTTGCAAACTACATATTTTTGTGTTATTGGGCCAGCTATGTTATGGGTAAAAGGGGCCCGGGGCGGGTACCCAAGCAGAGGTCCCTAAATTCTCTGAAATGGCGCCACAGGCGACTTTTTTTTACCAAAAAAGTAAAAAATGAGCTAAAAATTACCTGAAGTGCTATTTATTCGGGGGAAAGGGGGGGGGATGCACCAAAATTTGAAGCCCCCTCAAAGTGGGGCCCGGCGCCCCCCCCCCTCCCCATCACTACGCCACTGTATCGGGCACGACTACATTATCTTTTTCAATCTTCTACTCTCCCCTCCTACAACGTCATCATTTCTCTGAATGCTAAAACAACTAGTGCAAATCAAAGACTTGATGCATAATCCTAGATAATGAATTCTAGTTTATGACTAAATTGTATAGAAATATAACATTTCTAAAGAATTTCTATATATATAGAAATTAACGACTTCTTTAGAAATATATAGGGAATTTGCAATTTACTCGGATCCTTTAAAATAAATTTTACTCGAATTTTTTAAAGAAAAAAATACGACTAAAAATTAAATACCTAGTCGTATTTAATTTTATATCCGAGTAAGAAAAATAAATGCAGTCAGCATGACCAGTAACACCTAAGGATTTTCCCCTGCTTTTCCCCAGCCTCGTCCTCATTTTTGTAATGTTTACGAGAAATAAACAGTAATGCATAATAATGCACGCTTAGAAAAGAAAAGCGAATGCTAAATTTACAAAATTGTTTTTCCAGAGTTGTTTTATGATTGAAACAATTAAAAAGAAGTTATATTTAGCAGTATTTTATTTTAAATTATTATATATTGAACTTAAAAATTTAGTAGCAGACGAAAATTTCAACCTACATCACTGCGCTACATTGTACTATTTGGAATTAAATAGTTGTTTTTGTTTTGCAAACTCTCACCATATATCCAACTATTTATTTAATTTTCTCGGATTTATTTATTCGGATTTTGCAAATCTGAGTAAATTGCAAACTCCCTAATATTAGAGTACACGGAAGCAGTTATATTATTGTACCCATAATGCTTTGCACTAGACCGCAATTGAAGTCAAAGATTAAATAATCTATTGGGCATATATGCATAGTAAAATCACATAAGAAATTGTAAATTTATGTGTGTAGATAAGCAGTTTATTTTATTGAAGAGATATCGGGTGTGCATACTCAATGCGAGCTTTCGAGAAAGACCCAGAAATGACATTTAAACTGCTCCACTTTCACATTTCTATTGCAACTGCGAATGTATGTATGCAATTGGTCCAATTTAACATCCGAAAAATGTTCAGAAGATTTTGGAAAATTATTAGCAGACAAGCTGCGGCTTTTTTATGTAGAACCCTATAATCTTTTGAATTCGATTTTATTCTCCTTGTTCGGACTTTACAGTGTGTTTTCCCATAAGTCTGCAGGGATGTGCCACATTGGGCTGGTTCTCGCAGAATATCTTTTCACGTGAAGTGCTCTACTTTCCCTAAATGGCATCGTAAAAATACAATTTAGACCGTTGTAATGGCGGAAAATCGTAGTCGAGAAAAGGAATTTATAGTTGCTCACTTTTCCGACGTCCATATGTAACCGGACATGACACCCAGTTAACATAAATTCACAGCTTGACATCAGATGATATTATGGTAATCTAATAGTTAATGACGATTATCAACTGAAGTGAATTTCTAAGAAAACTGCATGACTGACATGACATCTTTCTCACTGGAATTAGCGCATATTAAATTTAAACCACATCATCCGTTTGATTTAATGCTTTTTCCTTGCTAACTGGCTCTTTTCTTTTGTCTTGCTTCTAATAGGTGAATTCAAAATGAAAAAAAACCTAAAAGGACATTACATTTGAAAAGATGAAAGATTTGGGTTGTCAGGGAGCCATTGTTCAAGCTATGAAAAGCCTTTACTTGCAGAAACCAGATATAGACATTTGACAACCTAATACTTGTGTTTTAACACAAAACAAAGAGAGCTTATGCCATGGCAATGTACATGACAAAAACAACAACATCCATAGTGTATGGATTATAGCCAGGAATTAATTAGCCATGTTGAATAAGGATATACCGCCAATATGTGCTCATTTGTCTTTATAAATAAATAAATTCCAAGAATAATGATATAGGATTTAATTTTGAAAACTTATATTGAGTTGACTTATATTCTAATAAAATACGTGCCTGAAGCTTATTATTTCGGTAATTGGCTCTTGAAGATAAATATTTGTGTGTTATTTTTGTAATTAGGAAACTCATTTTCCCATATTAGTGTAACATTATAGACGTATATTTTTGTGTTATGACCGTGCAACCATTTGGTTACATGGTCGGAAGTTAAAGCTTTTTGAGGTAGCATCTGTCGTTTTGGTGTGCAGGATCACAGTGCTTGGTAACAAAAAGGGTTACCCACTTGTGATCTACCTAAATAGGTAGAGTAGGCTACTTGGATCACAGAAATCACAGAATCACAGAAAAGCACAGAGAGTAGTGCTTTCACACGTTTTTGCGTTTGGGACGTTGGGTTATAACCTATGATGCATGTAGTTAAGACCTACTTGTGAACTGAATCACTACAGTGCGTGATCCGATCACATTAAGGCCAAAACAAGCCTATTATATTAATTTAAGAATTTCTTAATTCAATTAAGGTACGTTCACTTAGGTAACATGATTTCATGTTGATTAATTACAAGTGATGATGTTATAATTAGGAAAGTCCTGAAAGAAAGTGATATATACTACAATCTAGAATTTTGTCGCAAATTTCCAAGTACTTTAAATGCCAGGAAAATGCATGATTTAGGGCCAATTGTACCAACCACAGTTAAGTCTTAACCCTGGATTATTTTGATCATGTGATCGATTTGGGCCAATGAAAGTTCGGGAAAGTAGAGAAAACCTATGCTTAACAGTGGATTAAAGTTAACCCTTGTTGGTACAATCGGCCCTTAAATGTATACTGAACATAGTCGTAAACTAATGTTATCGAATGCATTTTTGTTAAACCTAATTGGAAATTCAACTTTCTAGAGAGTTACTTAAATTAATTAAATAAATTAAAAAAAGCATCCTAAATGAGGCAACGTATAGTTAGATCGATATACACGTGAACATTTTAGCAACTTTTCATAGTAGGCCTACAGTCTTATACTATCCTTTTACTCTACTTTTTGGCCATGCCATTTGAACTGATATAAATGCAAGTCTCATCTGTGCATATATTTTGCAGTCACTCAACAACTTCAATTTATCGCATACAGGGAGGGGAATATCCTCCAAGTTTGTCGCATTTCATTGAATTTTCTGGCTTTTTGGCTTTCATCTGGTAATTTTTCAAAGTGGTTCTCACCAAACTTAAGAAAAAAAATCAATTGAACTAAATCTCATTGGTGATTCGTATTCAATATAACACACATTTGAACACTTATGGGACACTTACTCAGGGTTGCCAATAAAAGCTACACCTTAGGCTAGGAATATACAATTTGGTAATTTGAATTGAGACATCGAAGACAGGACACATGCAGAATGCTTAAAAACACTGAATTTTGGGCATTGAATGACTGGATGATTGCAGGATTTTCAAATGTGTTTCTTCCAAGTTTTATTTAAATCATGATTTTTTTCTTCTTAAAAATGCATAAATAAATTAGAATTTTTTTTTTGAAATTAGTAATTGGTTTTTTCATTTAAATCATGACTTTTTAAAAAGTGTTTAAGGATATTAATATTTTTTATTCACTGATAAGAATTAATGGTTGGTCATCGTTAACCTTTAACTCGTCATATGCCCAGAAACCATTTCTCTGCTCTAAGGATTAGGTATCTGTGACAAGGTTATATTTACCAATCAGTTAGTATTTATAAAGTGTTTATTCAAAAAAGATACATAATTCTCTATGTTTTTATTTAAAACTTGTCAATAAATCTTATTATTAAAGAGAAAGTCCCACGTTGAAAGAGGGTGGTTGTAGGAAAATGAGCATGAATTTAAACTCGAACCTCTAACAAGGCTTTGAAATGTTTGAGGTATTTGCTACAAATTGCTTTTTAGCACTATCATCGCAGCAGGATTTATACGAAACGTGAAAAGGGTTGTTCTTATAAATGACTTGTGCTTGTCAGTTCTAGCCACGTATTTCTTGCCCGTAAGTACAAAATACATTGCTAGTGTGGCTGTTTGCTGCTCACCAAATTATCTCTGTATTTCACGTTGTTGTAATTGCGTGGCAATGAGCTGAGATAGGCTGAAACAGCAATCTGTTATGTCATTTGTAAACCCCACAGATAAATATACTAGTATACTGGGCATGGGCTAGTCCTGCAATTCAGGTATTATCTGCAAATCCACTGCAGTGCCAACGGCGCAACATTATTGTGTACTTCATAATTGTGGATCCTCTAAAGTGATTTAAGAAGGTTGTTAGTGCTTATCATGCTGGTTTTAATTCACTTGCTTTATATGCCACCAAACCTTTTTCATCTTTTTGATTAACTATAGTATGTATTAATGTTTATAGTTGTTACTGTTTTGTATACTTTTGGTATCTATATGGACTTGTCACAATAGTTGTTTTTCAGCGCTTATTAAATGAGAAGGAAATTTTGATTTATAGAGAAAAATAGTAGTTGTTGTTACAGTTGTTCAAAAACATCCAGTTTTAAATTAAAAATCTGAATATGAACTATTTTTAAACGTTGGCCTACTCCTGTTGAGTTTTAAATTACTGACAGGGTGGTTTGACTATCTATAGAAAATCTGGTATGTTCAGGGCATGTTTTTCTACATTTGAAAATATGGAAATAATTTTGAATTTGAGAAAGTCATATTTTAGTGTATAGACAAACACCATTAAACTATGTAAAATCACTATCAAAATCAAATTCGTCAATCAATGGATGCAAAATCAAGTCAGACCCAATAGTGCCACTTAGGTCAAACTAGAACTTGTGTGCTGATTTTTACTAGCATATGATCGCATTCATTCAAATTGGAAGCAATGTTTTGAATCCACAAATATTTACAAATTGTCTATTCTATCAACCACATTTTTAAAAGTAAATTCTTTACAATTCAAATCAGTATATTGTACAGGTATAGTAAAGATATGCCATCTGGTATAGGAGGGTAATCTGATTGGATATCAAGTAACACCCAAGCTTAAAAGAATTAAAAACAAATGTTTTCGTATATTTTCTATATTTCAAACTTTTTTATTAATATAATATTGCAAACTAAACTTAAAGACAATCTTACCCTCCAGATATAGTTTATCTTATTTATGATTTTGCCTGATTTAGCGCTTGGTCTGCTATAGTGTCTGATATGCTTCATGCAATTCTTTTTATTTTTTAAAATAAGATTAACAAATTGTATAAATAGTAAATCAAAAGTAGGTGGCGATTATGCCATGAAAGTTGCAGGACTAAAAATATGCACACATACTATTTTTTTAATATCTGTACAGCTGCATGCTTGCAAGTCTGATGTGGTGAAACTTTTAGAAATACTTTCCTGTTTCATGTAATGTATAGTTATGACTAACACAATGGTATTCAGTGTTTAATATAATGAGTTTTAGGATTTAACGAGCTGTTAAATATGCTCCAGTATCTAAAGTGATGCTGAATCCTAGTATTTGTACTTATTTGTGAGTGTCTTGAGTTTTTATTTCATAGCGCTTAGAATAAACTGAACCATTGTTCATATTTATGTTTATGTCAAAATACAAACAATTTAATTTACAAGCTTCAGATTTTATTAGACATTCTCTGCACTACACTTGGGGATGTGCATTTAAAATTGACATATGTGATGTTTGGGATTCTATTTCAGACAGGAAAAGGGGTGATAAAATGCAACAAGAGGGACAATGGAGGGAAATAAGGACTAGTAGGCCTATTCATGTGAATTTATTATACTATATAGCAGAAAAATGAATCTGTGTTAACAATAAATTTCTAAGAGGCGACAGCTTCATCGCATTTTCTCTAGACGAATTGAACTAGGAGAAAAGAAAATGATAAGAGCTTCAGTTACAATTTTTAGACCTAATCTTCATTCAAGTGTCAACTTCTGAATTTTTAAACTTACTATTATTATTATTATTATTATTATTATAAGAAAGGAAATGTAAAAGCAGGCCTAATTTGTTGTCTGAACCTTTAGAAAGTTGACGTCTAACGTAATAGAAATAATAATAGCCCAAACAAAGTGCTCCTAAATTTTGGCAGTAACTATAGCAGTAACTATATAGTTCTCGTAAACAGGCTATTGCCAACATCTCTAAAGTGTAGATTTTAGAACAGCTGGATTAAAGTTCGTGACCTTTTAGCTATGTTTCCTGCATGCATGCAGGTTGAAATCTTTTATAATTTAAACAGGTTTCAAGCTGTTAGCTAGCTATCAGCCACAAGTTGAGCATTCCTATGATAAATAAATACATCTTCTACAGAAAATGCATTTCAGAATTAAAATGACAAAAATCCTAAAGCAATGTAAGCTTCTTACTAGTTTCTATAGAAGAAACATTTTCTTGCTGCTGAAACGTAGGAGTTTTTAAATTCAATGTGAAAATAAAGGTGAAGTATCGCTTTGTTACGGTCATTGAACTTACCATTCAATAAATATTATTTGGAAACAGCGTGATCTGATAGAAAATGATTCAATTCAATTCAATTTTAAATTCTACTTAGTACCCTATACGATCAGCATATCATACTGACGTTTGGCAAGAGGTTATCCCAATATCAGGAAGAGACTCCCACGTCAGCACAAAATTTAACATTATTGTTAAACTAAATTCCTAACAATTTTGAGGTACATTTAGGAAAATTATTCCATTGTCTTATGGAACGAATAAGAAAAAGGACCAATAATAAGCATCCGTTCTAGTACGAATTTCATTCAGAGGATTGGAGTGAACATGCCATACTTTTTGTGTTAGAATTTGGCATCTAAATTGGCATCTACAAATATCTGAAATTTGATTAAAATTACCAGGCAAATTATACTTCTCCAATTAACCTAAGCTTAAAGCCTCCAGCTTCGAGTCCGCAATGCTCCCAGTTTATAGAATGTATAGCTGCTCGGTCACATCCTTAGGTTATTACCTTCAATTACCTTCTACAAATCTAGCAGCTCTACGTTGGATCATTTCAATGGACTGTATATGAGTTATATTGTGTGGATTCCAAACTGGAGCAAGTATTTTAAAATGTTTTTTTAAGTATCCATCTGTTGAGAAATTTGTGGCACCATGCACTAACTGATAAAGTTGAGTACTACAGGGTGTCTAGCCGTCTGGAAAACCTGGAAATGTCATGGAAATCAGTATTGTCTGGAAATGTCAGGAAAATTTAATCTGTGTCTGGAAAATCTAAACAAAATGGAAAATTAGGCACTAAAATTGATTTTTAGCCCATTTTGAGTTTTTTTGAGCAAAAATTTCGCCTGCGGTGCCATTTTCATTTGGTCTGGAAATTTGTGAAAATTTGTCTGGAAAACCTGGAAATGTCATGGAAATTTGTTACTGGATTTGGCCAGACACCCTAGTACTACCATGTAATTTGGGCAGTCTTGGTTCATTTAAATATTACCCTTCAGCCATTGTGTAAATAAGAAAATGGCGGCGATCTTTGTACAATGCAACAGGGGTAAGAATTTTTATAAAGAAGATGAAGTCATAACATATATGGCATTTAATGGTTTACATTAAACAAATGTAATAGCTGGTGCCAGTGAGATGGCCCCAAGCATATACAGCATAGGCTACTTAATTAAATTCTTGATTAATGTTTAATTTTGTAGTTTGTGAAAACTCCAATTTTGACTTTATTTTTTCTACCTCACATATATGTGAACTATCAAATGGCAATTTATTCTGCATGGCTTATGTATTAAATTGCCAAGCACAATCGTAAAATTGCTAAAATTAAATTTGGCACATGATGGATTCTTATATGTTATTAAATATAGTAATTGCTTTCGTTGATAAATTTAAATTTAATTTAGTTTGCTTTGAAAGTTTTGCTTAGCAGATATTTGAGCATGTTTTAGCCGGGGTTTTTTCATACTGAATGGCTTAAATGTAACATATTTCACAATTTAAGCTGATTAAAATGTTAAATTGGGATATAAATTACACTGCTTAGGTTTACTATAGTGTTTATTTAGCACTAATGAATTATTTTTAGCGTAACTATAGGCCTAGTTAAATTATTCCTTGTTTAATTGTTCAATGAAAGCAATTTGAAAACATTTTCTTTAACCTTTTGCATTTAGAAATGTGCTCGTTTTCACTTATGCAATCGATTGCACATTTGTAGCACAAAACAATGGTCATTCGAGGGTCAGAAGTTCATGCTTTTGTTACCAACTAAAGAGATTTCTGAGTTCTAAGTGTCACATACAGGGTTAATTGCATACATTAATTTACCAAACAAGCTAGAGATGTAATAATTAAAACACACTACATGCAGCAATGTATATATAATTTCAGTATACTATATATATAACAGAGGCTTTTCTTAGAAAATGTAAATTATATTCTCATCTTATTTTTTCCCCTGAAGTTTTATGTTTGGTAAATTTTTTATAACTAAGTTATGATTAAATATTATGCTTTTATTATTGTGCTTATATGTTTAAATAGGCCTATATTTCTAAAAAAAATAAGCAATAGTCCGTAATAAAATATGGCGAAATTTCATTACTTGCATTTGATATCTTATGGAAAAATCATTTGTTTTTTTAAATGTAATTAGTTTATGAGGCAAAACTTTTTTAGATGTCGAAAATAACAAACTAAAGTTTTCAGGCAAAGATAAAACAAATTGTGTAGGCTGTCTGCGAAATTACACCAGAGTGTATACTTGCATTATACTTGCATTTGATATCTTATATGAAAAAATCATTTGATTTCAAAAAAATTCCATCTGCAGTTCACTACAATAATAACAAACTATAAAGTAAAACGAAATTGTGTACAAAGTCAGCCAAATTTAAAAATAGTAGATTGTTACGTAAGAAGGGGCAACCCTGAATATTTTTCATTATGCTTTTTTATTTGATTCCATGAGTTTTTATCAAAATTGCTTACAACTGCAACTGCTTTCCTTATAAATGTTTGTTTCAATTTCAATTCAATTTTCAACTCAGTACACGATCAGCATATAATGATGCCATTTGACAGGGGGGTTATCCCACATTTAGGAGGATAGTCCAACGTCATAAAGTGGTCACTTAAACATCATCGTTAAATTGAATTTCTAACAATTCTTTACTATGCTTAGGAAAATTATTCCATTGTCTAATGGAACGTAAGAAAAAGGACCAATAATAAGCATCCGTTTTAGTACGAATTTCCTTTAGAGGATTAGAGTGAACATGCCTACCTCTAGCGTTAGTATTAGGCTTAAAGATACCAGAAACCAAATTTAAATTACAAGGCAAAGTAAACCTTTCAAACAAACCCATGCTTAAATCTTCCCTTCGAGATCGCAATGATTCCCAATTTAGAGAACGTAGCATCTCGGTCACACTAGCGGTCATTTGGTTATTACCATTAACAAATCTAGCAGCTCTACGTTGTATCATTTCAATGGTTTGTAATAAACGTTTTAAAATTCATCATATCTTGCATGCATTTTGTTATACAGTGTTTCTTTATCACTCATTGTGCTGTACCATTTGCCCCATCATGCAAATTCCAACTTGAAATAAACGGAGTCGTATAGTAGGCCTATAGATGACATTTGCATAACATTATACTTTAGTTGTGTATCGGCTGCTTAAATTCTCGTATTAATGTTAGGAATTTTCCATCCAAGTTAGCATGTTGCTAATCATTTATAGTGATACACATCCTATTTACATATATATTTTCGTGCACCGGCTGTGCCCATTACACAAGTGGTTTAGATATTGCACGAAAAGGTAGTTTTAATGGGTGTAGATGGTTTATACTTAAAGCTCTATAATGGAAAACCCGAATAAGATAAATCACACAATTAGCGTCCATGAGTGAGAAATTACAAAAATGAATAGCCTCAGATAAGTGCCTGAGGATCAACGGAACAGGATATGTTAGTGGCACCGATAAATGAGTTTGCCTATTACAAAATTATGCATAAGTCATTTGACATGAAGCATGTTGGGATTGCCCATATATCATTGCAGGGCCTCGCATATATCTCGTGGAAAAAAATGGAAAGACAATTAATTTTCTGATGATAATCACTTGGAATTACTGCTGTTAACAGTTAGCGGACTGAAAAGTAAAAAGTTTGTTGGCGCCATTGCTATTGATTGGATGTTGGTCAAAGTCATGTTTCTTATCACGAGCAAATGATGGGTTTCAACATCTCTTGATGGCCAACATCATATAGGGCTTCCTTCCACATAAAAATTATCTATAGAATTTGTTCAATTGATTTCTGAAAACATTGTTAATTGTATTGCAAGAATTGCATATATAGGTTTTCAATGGAAACATTTGTCTTAAGGCTTATTCATGCGGTGTGCTTCTTCTTTGAAGTCCTTTACTAAGGTTTCATCTTTGTGCTTCTGTCCTCTTGCTCCTTTATTAAAATTTATAAACCCTGCAGGTATGCGTTGAAGATTGTACTATATAAGTACAGAAATTGTATATTTTACTCATCTATATTTTGATAATGCTAGCTTTATACTCTACTATCCACTAATTATGCACAATTATATAATCAATAACATAAAACAAAATTGTCCCATTGTCTCAAGTTTGCACATGTCACGAGTCCTCTTGTGCAAACCTGCTAAAATTTAAAAAGTCTTATGCATGCATGCATGCACTGCCTCTTACAATTTATTGTTAGTATTCTAGGTCATAGTCTTTACATTATTGTAAGGACTCTTCTGTAATATTTTGAAGGGTTATTATCTTAGTAGTAAGAATGCTGAAGATGAACTTGAAGTAGGCCTAGTTA
Organism: Proteroiulus fuscus; assembly: GCA_034700285.1. NCBI lineage: Eukaryota > Metazoa > Arthropoda > Diplopoda > Julida > Blaniulidae > Proteroiulus > Proteroiulus fuscus. Next base: position 2,360 of record JAQIXP010001314.1, on the reverse strand, counting down.
TAGTAGTACATCACCATCCACGTGACTGTAGTATAGTGGCCGTACTACTATATTTATGCCAGTAGTGTAGTAGTGTTACTGCTCAGATTAGTTATTGTGGTAGTATAGTAATAGCAATAGAAGTAAATGTTTTGATAACGCTATATTAGTAGTATCTGGTCATGCTGTAAAATCTGCTGTATTATTAATCAAAATTTGCAGTTTTCTGCAACTTTTCCCCCATGTAAAATTGCAGGTTTCCTGCAGTTTGTGTTCCATATTAGGGTGGATTTTCCAAACTTCGAACTTTGGCAGTTTACTAAACTCAAGTTCACCCCATGCAGAAAGGTCCTGAATTGCTCATCGAGTGGGAACACAAAATTTAAATTCATGTACGAGGAAGTAAGCCCTCATTGGCTCAATGAGCAAAAGGATCATGGAGTGTATTGCCTGCATGTGCACACGCGCAGCAATACAAAAGAGTTCCCTATAAAAGGAGCCAATGAGGAACATATATTTTGAATTTCAAGTTCCCACTTCTTCACCCATGAATGCAGGTTGCGCTTCCAGACTTTTCTGAGAGTGAACTTGAGCTTAGCTGTCATGTGTGTGCAAGTTCTGTGAAAATCTATAGATATAGAATTCTGCCTGCAGTTTCCTCTGTATAGAATATTATGACCGGCCCTTACCTGAAATAGAAACAAATTTTGATACAATTTTATGTTACTAATTTCCTAGTATCAGTGGGCTTAATAGTGATATATAAGATGAATGCTGTATAGAATACTTGAAAGAACAGCTAGTATATAGTCGTAAAAAGTCATCTTTCAGAAGTCTTCTGTATATTCAATACTGAATCAAGCTGATGTTAGTGTGCCCCTGTGGACATGGTATAGATATTTTAAGAAAAATTAAAGTGCTGTCATCTGCAGATCATGCATGTCAGATTTGTTATTGGATATGAAAATGCCTTGACATACCCTGTATAGTACTGTTATTATAAATTGAATTTTGATGTTTCCTCCAAATGGATATCTTTGGGAATATTACTAGTAGGACCTCACAGGTGCACGCCTAAAGAAATTTTAATGTTACAAATCCATATATCCTCTGTGCCACCTGTCAGTATATTTTATACCGTTTTTCTTCCAATTCCGCCATTGGGAGATTTTGATGTGCGTTTCTTAACTGCAGAATTCTATATTCTATATAGGCTATGTATGTATAGCTTGTATATTCCTATATTTTTGAGATTTAAATTCCAGATGGTAGTCGTCCATGGCAATCTGTATTGATTTTCTGTATTGTACAGACGTTGCAAAATCTTAAAAGTAATACATGTATATAGTTTTTTTCTGGTGCAGTACTTTGGAAATAATGCTTAAGTATAGCTTTGATGAAAAAAATGCGTTTGCAGTAGCACATGTTCTTCTTTTAATATCAGTTCAATGATTGATGTATTTTCTTAATATATTTGGATGTAACCGGCTTTATAACGGATAATTATTTATAGATTCTTTGCATATGCTTAAGGTTTTTTTTACAAGATGTATTAAATAAAAAATGCTTCTTGTAAAAGGTATTTTTCTTTAGAAGGCTTCATGTAACAAGTCTACATGTATACAGGAATTCTTTATTGCATTAATTTAATTCTATATATAGCATTAGACGTCATAAGGTCTGTTCATTTCTAAGAAACATTACAATAGTATATGCCTAAACTTCTTAACTTAATTTGGAAAACTTGGATATTATAACCAGATATTCAAGTTAAATTTAGCCAATTAAAACTATTTCTTGAATTTCAATACATTTATGATGCACCAAGAATATAATTACAATCATTTATAAGCCTCATTCTAAATACGAATTACACAAATTCATTAATGAAAATTATTTATAAAAGTTTCTTTGAGAATTTTAAATGGAGAAAAATGTATGTTGCATTTAAGAACTATGTGCATGCTTATAATTATTTACATAATAAAGTTTACATTTAAACTTTCTATTTTTTGAAAAAGGATAAAACTTCAAATGCGTTACAAATTATTTTCAATCAATATAAATTCAGAATATTAAACTATATATAATGTAAATAGACCAAAACTTCTCAACCATGCAGACTGTTAAATTTTAGTATATCTTTTTGAAATATTAGCGATTAATTTAATTGTCTCTGCAATTATTATTGTTAATAATTTAAATGCATGATTACAAATTTCTATATATAGACATGTATATTTTTAATGGAGAATTATATGTTTGTGTATTTATCTAAGTCCCTGGTAACCGAGGACTTATATTTATAGGCCTCCGAATATTGTACGCGAGCGCCACCTAGTTTGTAAGTCGTAATGTCGATGATGCAATACCGCGATCTG
>JAQIXP010001313.1:0-19043 GCA_034700285.1 Proteroiulus fuscus | reverse complement strand
TTACTACAAAATGTATAAGATCGATTTTATTATTACGTGCATTCTATATTTATTTATCGAAGTTCAAAGTTTACCGCTTAGTTTATCGCCACATTTCGCCCGATTGTACGGCTCACGGGGCAGATAAACAAAAAAAACGTGCATCACGTTTTAGTAAATTTAATTGTCCTTCTTAAAAATCAAACCCCGTCAATTTATGTTTAGCCATTATTGATTAATTTATACTTTTATTTTAAAATGGAGATTCCCATAGGAACATGCATGCTTTTAAAAGTGTGGACAGCCCCCTTAACTAGACATAAAATTAAAATTATATTGTCTAAACGCAATTGGATATCAAGTGACTATTTCTGACAAATTGCTAAATTTGTACAAATGATTCTCAGAGAATCTGCCCAGCTGGAGTCAGAAAAATAATCCCAATAATTTACTGGCAAAGCTGCAGGATATCTGACATTTAGCAACAGGACTGTTGTTATAATACAGTGGGAAAACTGCCAAAGGCAGAAAACCACTTCCTAAAAACATCCTTTTACGTGTATTAATTTGAGGGAAAAAACCATGAAATTATAGCTTATAGTTGATGAACAGAATTTGGCGATGAGGAAACTTGGATTCTCAGGAGAATAAACCTAATAAAAGGATGATTATTATAATATTGCAAAAGGATAAAAAGTTAGCAAAAGTTAGTTAGCAATTTTATATTAAGTCTCTATATTTGCTTAAAAATGTTAAGGTGAATGAACTTCTTTTTCCAAATTTACACATTGCCAACAAACAACCCTTTGCAACAAGCACTCAAGCAAAACATTATATATAATAAATTTATTCTGCGAAATTGCAACGGGAGAATTCAACCAATGAAATGGGAGTAAATAAGATTTTCAAGAAATATGGGACTTAATATACTTTTTGATTTTTTGATTCAAAGAATGCTAACTAATCGATTTTTGTTTGCTTTTATTATACAAAATGAATTTGGAAAAACAAGATGAGAGATTCGTATATAAAAACATAGCTTTTCAACTTATTATACAAAAATTTGGTTTCTTTTCTTTACTTTTTTTTGGTAAAAAAACAAGGTTTCTTATCAGAATAATAAATTAAGTGTATAATTAATAATACTAGCATAACATCCCCTCTGGCTTTATTCTTGGTCTTGTCTAATATTTACATTGTTGGATTGAATAGAAAATAATTTTAAAGGGGAAATTATTTGATGGAAATATAATAATATCACCTCAGTTAAGTCAAAGCACAGTCAATTCATTGGTAGCAATGGATAATGAATTCATAAAGTGACTTTTCCTTGACTTTTCATGACCAAAAGCATTGTATTCCCTGAAAAAGCAAAGTTTTTCCTGACTTCCCCTGACCAAAAACATTGTATTCCTTGACTTCACCCGGGCAAATATAAAAATTACCCCTGACAAAAGTAATTTTCCTTAAAAACAAATTTTTCCCCAACTATTTAATAGAAAATTTTCCATGAACAAGCCAACATTTTACTGACTTTCCCTGACCAAAAACACTATATTCCTTGACTTCACCCTGACCAATATAAAAAATTTTCCTGACAAAAGTAATTTTCCCTGAAAAAAAATAAAACGTTTTTCATGATTAAAATAATTTTTACTGATATAAAAAGTAAAAATTTTCCATGACTATTTAATACAAAAATTTTCAATGAACAAGCAAACTTTTTCCTGACTATCCATGACCAAAATCATTGTATTCACTGACTTCACCCTGACAAATATACAAATTTTCCCTGACAAAAGTCATTTTCCCTTAAAAAAATAAAATGTTTTTCCTGATTAAAATCATTTTTACTTATAAAAAGTAAAATTTTCCATGACTATTTAATAGAAAAATTTTCAATGAACGAGCAAACTTTTTCCTGACTTTCCTTGACCAAAAACATTGTATTCACTGACTTCACCCTGACAAATATAAAAACTTTCCTTGACAAAAGTAATTTTCCCTAAAAAAATAAACCTTTTCCTTAATTATATTAAAAAAATTAAAAATTTTCACTGATATTTAATAAAAAAATTTTCCCTGACCAAAATAATAATTTTTCTTGAAAGTTTAATACATTTTACATTAAGAACTAGACTTATTTAGCAAATTTAACACTAACAACGAGTTTTAAACTAAATAAATAATATTAAAAAAACCAATTGAAATATTAAAAAAAATTGATTCTGGTTAAGTTTTACATTAAAGCCTGGGTTCCCAACCAGGGTGCCGGGGCACCCAGGGGTGCCGTGGCTTTCCTTAGGGGTGCCGCGAAAAATTTAGTATTTATGACCAGTTTGCTTCACAAATATTTTGGATCTATGTTCACAACAAATACCCAGAGATCAGATGTAAAGCCTTGGATGTATTATTGCCATTTGCAACTTCATATTTATGCAAATCTGCATTTTCAACATTAAGGTCCAGCATCCGTGGCTAAAGTACAGTACAACTTTTATTTAAAATTTTTGAACCATTTCTTGGATAAAAGTGGCACATCTTCAATGGGATGCTGGATTTTAAAACATAATGCAGATCATCCTTGGTAGCATAGGCGTGCGCAGGGGGGGCATGCCCCCCCCCCACCCCCAAAACACATGAAACCCCCAAAAAACACGTAAAAACAATGAATAAAATCCCTATTTGCACAAAAATCTCGCCTCCGGCGGCTGGGGAAAGTCCCCCCAGACCCCCTAAGTGGTAAAAGTACTCACAAACTGGGCACTTTGTCTGTCTGGGTACATGTTTGTCCCCCCTTATCATACACCCTGCGCACACCTATACTTGTAGATGTGGAAAAAAAGATTAGTCAATGATTAGACCTAGCCTAGCATAGAAAATCTTAGTATAAGCATCAGGCCCACTAAATTTCTGAAGGTTAATAATTTTTGTTTCAATGAAATCTAAAAATGTAACTTAAAATGCACGGAAAGAAAAGTAATCTGGGAAAATTGGCCGTTATGGGGTGCCGCGAAAATAAATCGCACGGCTAAGGGTGCCGTGAGACAGAAAAGGTTGGGAACCGGGGCATTAAAGGACATTCAAATTAAGAGTAAAATAAGAAATCTTATTACAATGTATACAATTTAACATAATATGTACATTTCCCTGACTTTCTTAGCTATTTTGGATTTTCTCCTGACTTTCCCTGGGCAAATAAATCCCTTTTCTCTTATCTTCCAGGCCAGTATTAAAGGGAAAGTCCCACTTCGAAGGAAGTGTTTTGTATGAGGAAGAGCATGAAAAATTATAGAATTCATGGAAATTGCAATTTGATTTGAGCCCACCAATCAATAAATATAATGTCCTGAAAAAATTAATTTAGTTGAAAATGCAAAACAAAAATAGTAAGTGTGACTTAAATATAACTTGTTACAAAGTGGGATAGTCCCTTTAACTCTTGTTTAAAAATAAACAGGATTAAATGTTAAATTTAATCATTCAAACTCTTTCAAAAAAATTAACAAATTAAAAAGAAAATAAAAAAGTATTTTTTAAGAATATGGTAGAGAAAAGTCGTAAAAATAATTCACAAATATAATTGAAATAGTAATCAACATTTCTAATGCTTTCACTAATTAAATCTGAACTGAAAAATAATTCATTTTCCCCCCCAATTTTTTCAAATCATAATACTGATATGCAGTATCTATTTCTACTGATATTTTGTTGAAGTATTATATTGCCAGAATAGATATATTTCTGCTCCATTATTATGGTTTACAGTTTCTTAATGGTATCCAATAGCACAGCATTTGCTTTTATGAGTTTATTTCGAAGTCATAACTTCTGTGAGCAGCTTTTGCAGATATAATAGGCCTACTTCTAGCAAAATGTCTACTCCTAAATTATAAAGACAAAATAGTAATAAAACCTAATACCGAATGAAGACTATTTTTTATATTTCTCAGATTATTGTGTCACAATTTCAAGAAGTCGTGACAATGATGTGGATCTAGAATTTTAGCAGGAAAAATACTAACAATATGTATACAATATAAATAATAAATTTGCAGGGAAAAAAAAATAGTTCTTGGAAAAATAACCAGTGACAAATGTGCAGGGTTCATGATGAACTCTGTGAAAATGGGCTTCCCTGACTTTCCCTGGCATTTTAATGCAGATTTAACCTTATCGATTTCAACCAGTGAAACTTAAAGAAGAATTCTCCCTATAGGGAAATATATTTTTAGTTTAAAAGAAAGGGAATAACAAAATATTTGTAGTAGACAGCTAAATATGCATTCTATGTTATTTACATTACAGAAATAAATTTGCAAATGTATTGAAATTGTACATGGTTAATACCTTTAGAAATGTATTATAACTTACATTAAAAATACATTTACAAAGGCATTCTATAACATTTACTTGAAAAGACATTTACAAATATTTATGCATCCTAACGTAGAGGATTGCCTTTAAAAATGCATTATAATTTACATTGAAAGATATATTTGCAAATTAATGTATTTATTAAATTTACATTAAGAATGCATTGCAGTATGAATTTGTAAATGCATTAATTGACAAATATATTCCAAATAATTTACATTAACAATTCATTAAAATGCATCGTAATGTAAACAGAGAATTGCCTTTAGAAATGCATTATAATTTGCATTAAAAATACTATATGGAAATGCATTCTATAACATTTACTTGAAAATATATACAAACACATTCTATAACATTTGCAAATGCACTATATAACATTTACTTGAATATACATTTGCAAATGCATTCTAACGTACATAGAGAAATGCCTTTAGAAATGCATGCATTACAATTTACATTGAAAAATGCATAGACAAACCAATGCATTCTATACAGGGTGTCTGGCCAAATCCAGTAACTAATTTCCATGACATTTCCAGGTTTTCCACACAATTTTCACAAATTTCCAGACCAAACGAAAGTGATTTTTAACTCATTTTTACTGACACATGCAATTAAAACTGCAATATTTGGCAACTACCCTGGGCCCCGAACCCAAAAATCCATTTTGTTCCCAGAACCAAAAATATTTTTCATGGCCTGCAGGCGAAAATCTGATGGGTAACAAAAAAAATCACAGAAAATGGCGCCGCAGGCGAATTTTTTGCTAAAAAAACCCCCAAAATCGGCTAAAAAATCACAAATAGTGCCTAATTTTCCATTTTAGTTTAGTTTTTATTTAGATTTTCCAGACACAGATCAAATTTCCCTGACATTTCCAGACAATACTGATTTCCATGACATTTCCAGGTTCTCCAGGTTTTCCAGACGGCCAGACACCCTGTCTATAACATTTACTAGAATATACATTTGCAAATGCATTCTATAATGTATATTGAGAAATATTTTTAGAAATGCATTAAAATTTACATTAAAAATTAATTTACAAATGCATTCTATAACATTTGCAAATGCACTATATAACATTTACTTGAAAATACATTTACATGAATTATACATTTGCAAATGCATTCTAACCTACATAGAGAAATGCCTTTAGAAATGCATGCATTAGAATTTACATTGAAAAATGCATCTACAAACCAATGCATTCTATAACATTTACTAGAATATACATTTGCAAATGTATTCTAATGTATAGGCCCTACATAGAGAAATGCTTTCAGAAATGCATTATAATTTACATTGAAAAATACATCTACAAATGCATTCTATATATAGTTTATATTAAAAATACATTAACAAATGCATTTTAACGTGTATTTCAAAATGATTCTGAGACTCAATCTATACATGCCCTCTTTAAATGCATTTCTGACGTCAAATAGTATGTATGTATATACATGTAACTTTCGTTAGATATTTAATTCAACTTGTGTTTAGTTTCAACTTCTACATCTGTAAGCCGTATTAAAGAAAGATCACGAGTGCAATCTTTCGACTTTTATAGATTTTGATCTTAAGAAAAAGAAGTGGAATCAGCAGGAGATCAGAAAAGGAGAAATCTCTATCAAAATTGAGAAATAAATCGAGTTTATGTTTGCAACTATATAGATATTTTTTTATTGTTTTATTGTATATAAAGTGCATTTTTTTGACATCATCCCCAATGGCAAATGACTGAGTGTCCTACTGAGACAAGTCCAAGTTCACGAGGCAACTGACATCTTCAACTTTGATTATATGACGTCACCATGTGAACTATACTGGCAGGTGATGCAACGCAATTATATTGCTGCTTCTTATCCTGGATTTATGTTATGGCATGCAGTCGTGTTTTTAGGCCTCAAAACAGCTTGCATTTCCTGAAGGGAAAATGGCTTCAATGTTCCTCATACATTATGTCACAAAAATATAACAATGTAACACTATAACTATATACATGATGCCAAAAATTCCTTAGATTTAAATATAGGTGTTTTATATTTAGAATTACATATCCACATGCATTCTATATCCTTCGCATTAAGAATACATTTGCAAATGCATTCTAATGTACATGTTGAAATGCATTCTAATGTACATGTTGAAATGCATTCTAATGTACATGTTGAAATGCATTATAATTTACATGTTAAAATGCATTCTGATGTATATTTTGAAATACATTCTGATGTACATGTTGAAATGCATTCTGATGTTGAAATACATTCTGATGTGAATGTTGAAATGCATTCTAATGTACGTTGAAATGCATTCTGATGTACATTTTGAAATACATTCTAATTTACATGTTGAAATGCATTCTGATGTACATTTTTAAGTACATTCTAATTTACATGTTGAAATGCATTCTAATGTACATGTTGAAATGCATTCTAATGTACATGTTGAAATGCATTCTAATGTACATGCTGAAATGTATTCAAATGTACATGTTGAAATGCATTCTGATGTACAGGTTTAAATGCATTTAGAAATGTATTACAATTGACATTGAAATCACATTACAAATTTCAGAAATTTCCCCAAAAACCTTTTCTTATTAGTTCAATATGCATTCGAATTTTGGCATACTGATCCAAATATATAGGACCGATGGCACTCTAGTATTAAGCTACTGGCATTTATATTGGTATACTGGTACGTTAGTGCAGATTAATCAGCCAACATTTAAAGGGAAAGTCCCACTTTGAAAGAAGTGGATAGTAAGGCATAGAAATTGCAATTTGATTTTAACATACCAATCATTGAATAAACTGTCCTGAATACATGGATTTGGTTTAAAAATACTAAGCCCAAATAGGCGCCATTTTACTAACAGTATATATGTAGCGCCCTCTATTGGATAAAATGCATCAGCTCACATGAAACACGGAGACCACATGTCCTAGAGGGCACCACCAACTTTCAGTGTCTGCTGAAATCAATGGAAAAATGGCGCTAAACGTGTATTTTTGGCAAACTTCGTGATTTCATAATAAGGAAACTGATGCGATGATTTTTGTCACAGTCATTCATATCTAGTAAATGTGAACAATTTAAATATAAACTTGTTACAAAGTGGGACTTTCCCTTTAAAGTTCTTTATTCCAAAATGAAACAAATCAAAAATGTTGACATATTTGCACTTTCTTGCTCATTTATGATAAGCTGATCTATAGTTCATGTGCACAGACCCTAAGCAATTTTTTAACAAGTTTCTGAGAAGCAAACTTTGATTATATTGGATTTTTAGATACAGTTAGTTTGATTCCTTGTCGCTAGGGGTAAAATGGACAAAGTTAAGGTCAGTCTACGTGAGATTCTGACCAATTCATTAAACAGCATGACAAAGAAAGCATGTCCAATGCATTTCCAATAATCACAAATGTTATTCCTGCAGAAACCTGCTAAAAATCGCATATATGGTTTATACACATGAACTATAGATCAGCTTATCATAAATGAGCAGGAAAGTGCAAATATGTCAGCATTCAGCAATCATGTCCAGTCAACATTGAAATCTGGACAACGTCCGGTTCTGGAAATTCTACAATGTGCAAGCCAGCCAAAATAAAAACAAACTGCTTTTGAAAAGCCAATAATAAAATGCTGTGGTTATGATATTTATTTTACATGACCTAAGCATTCTTTGTATTTCATATAAACATAATAATTTATAATGTATTCAGGCATGGAATTGTAAGAATGATATTTTATATCACTATATCTGTATACACGTATAAAATGCAACTATCAAAACAAATAAATGGCTTTTGATATCTTACTTTTGTGGTCTGCATTGATTTTTGTCATACAGGTCATATATCTCGCAAAAACACAGTTACTCTCCAAGCAACCGGGTCTTATCACAGGCAGTTTGTTATTTTCTCTGACAATAAAATTTAGTCTTAAGCTTGTATTGAAGTTTAGCTCTTTGCTTAGTGCATCAAGGTATACATTTAGACTTAAATCAAATATCAAAAAATAAAATCAGGACATTTTATTTAATGATTGGTGGGCTCAAATCGAATTGCGGTTTCCATGCCTTTCCAAAGTAGTAATGCTCTTCATCCTACAACCACCTTCTTTCAAAGTGGGACTTTCCCTTTTAATGATAACCCAATTAAAAAATTAGTTGCCTTCTTTCCAAACCAAGAAGACGTGCCTAATTTAGTTTAATGTCAACTCTATAAAACTAGGAAGTGACCTTTAAATGCTTCCAGCAAAGTCTTAAAACACAAAACTACAAAATCAGAACTTTATGTTTTGGAAATTTCTTAATTAGTAACTATACACTTGTCATTGAAATTACTCGAATAAACAGCATCTAATGTACTTTTAGATATATAATTTGTTATTGTTAAATACACGCCCCTGTAACGCTTGGATCCTGTATTTTAGACCCACTTTTAGTCTGCAAAAGACGGTCCTAATTGCAAAATAGATTAAATTCATTCCTCACATGAGAAACAGAAATCGATAACATTATTTTAGCAAATTATTTACTATAGTACAAGCAGGATATATAGGATCAAATATATGACTTGCACAGTCTATAATTAGCCATTCTATTAAATAGCAATTTGTTCCAAATGCATCTGTGGCATGCATATCAAAAATTGTTCAATTTCGTGCTAGTGCATTTTTACAACAGGGTTTTAATTTCTCTACCAGTCAAATTGAATAACCATTTAAGAAAATTATTTTCAAGGCTAAAGGCATTACACTATATCAAATGCTAGCAATAAGGCTTATTATTATTATGTTAAAGCATAGCTAAATGCATGCTAGAACATAAACTCACATTATTGCTTCCATCATCTAATTATTTCTTAAACAAAAATTATACCGGGATGGAAAAAGAAGGCACGCAAAATACTAGAATATAATTCAAAATGACTTCCACTGTATAAATATTCAATGTTTTGTCTGCTCTAAACATTATAATTATTTTCATAATACTCTAATATCACGCAAATGCTTTGAATGCAAGCCCAATTATTTGTGACTGATGAATATGACTTTGCATGAAAAGACAATATTGCTTGTAATTAAATTCGGCTATTTCTGTGTGTTTTGTCTGCTGTCTTTATTAAAAAAAAAGCACTTCGGTGTAGAAAAACTAGTAGAAATATGCAGGGTGCCCCTTAAGTAGACAGACAAACGTTGAGTGGTGGCAAAACACGCAAAAAATAAGAATTTTTGTCATTTTTGTGAAATTTTGTCAATAAACATAAGTCTGAAGTTGCAAGTTTTTACACTCGAGGGCGAAATTTACAAAAAAACTAGACATTTTCATACACACATTCCCATGGAAATATACAAAACATGATCTTCTTAAAATAAATTGTGATCGGCAAGAGATATTTCAATGATTAAAGGGAAAATCCCACTTTGAATGAAGTGGGTTGTAGGAGGAAAAGCATGAAAAATTAAGAAAGGCATGGAAATTACAATTTGATTTTAGCCCATCAATCAATAAATAAAATGTCCTGAATATGTGGATTTGTATGAAAATGCAAAGCCCAAATAGGCGCCATTTAACTGACAGTATGTAGCGCCCTCTACTGGATAAAAGGTATCAGCTCTCGGGAAACATGACACACACGCATGTCCTAGAGGGCGCCACCAACTTTCAGTGTCTGCTTAAACCTATGAAAAATGGGGCTAACCTAAACGTTGTGATTTCTTCAATATGAAAACTTTGCTGTAATATCACTTGTTTGAAAGAGGGACTTTCCCTTTAAAAGAAAAGCCTCACCTTATAACAATTAGTTTATTTTTAAAATGAGTTAAAAAATGTTAAAATGTTAATTGGACTTATACATTCGATAAATATTTTATTAGGAAATAGCGTGATTTGGTAGAAAACTTGTTTCATAGAGAGTAGCCATTTTTGCAGATATTATTGGCGCCACCTAACGGTTTAAGTTTAGTAATACTATTTAATTTTATCTATTTTGGTCATATAGGTCAGGGTTCTTGGTTCATATATAAATATTTCTCCTTCAACTATTGCTCTTTAAATAAAAATGCAACTCACAAAAGCATTCCATAGATAAGTACTGAAGCCAAAACAAACTACTAGATGGCGCCAGTAATAGCCACATAATATAGTTAAATGCCGCTGCCGTTGTATTATAGAAAAGCCATTATCTCCAAATAATGATAAGTCTGCTTAAATTATTAATATTAATGACCTTGTCAACTACTGTTTGTCTTTAATTTAAAAACAACTTGCTTCAAGATGAAACTTTCTATAAAATAATTTTTCAAAAATTTCAAGAATTTCCTGTTTTTTTTCAAAAAAAAATTTAATGGGATACTGAATAATTGTAGTAGGCCTAATGCAGCACTATTTCGAAGCCATTTGTGTCCATGCACAAACAAGTTTACAAATGACATAAAAATAAGTCATTAAAAATGAGTTTACAAATGGCTGCCCAATAAATCTTAACCATGTTTACAGTATACCTATGCCAACAATTAATTATTTAACCGTGTCATTTTTTTTTCTCCAAAAGCTCAAATTACAATTTAACAAAAATAAAACGTGTCCTTAGACGTTAATTAATAATGTCAAAAAATGAATTTATGAATACATGTCATAATTATTGATGAAACGATTGCAAACCCATATCATAGAACCTAGGCTCAAAAACTGAGTAATGACTCCCAAGTATCACAAAGTGTGATTTATGATCTCAAATTTTATTATTATATTTATGCATTCATGCAAACTATATTTTTCAGGTCGCATTCTAAGAGTTGCGAAAAGTTTTAGAAATATATTATAAAAGCTGAAAAAGGTTTATAACCTGACCAAAGATTTAGCATAAATAACATTTTGCGGTTTGCATGTGAATGTGCATAAATAACCCACATTGAACTCGTAAAAGTATTGATTTATAGTATTGCTGAATGTCAAGTCAAATTACATTTCAATACACGAATTCCACCTTTTACTTTAATGGCGGCCAAGTGCTAAGCATTATTGATAATTTGACATAAATGTTATACTTCCCATCTGAGCTAAACAAGAAAAGTTGCATCATTTTGGATTTCTGTCTAAAGGGAAAGTCCCAATTCAGAGAAAGTTATTTTTAACATTAAATGAATATGAAAATGTTACTATTAAAGCTAAGAATATGGAAATTCCACTCACCATCAATGAGAAATCACTGATTTTATGTAAAATAAAGCATTTGTAGTGTCATATTGTCAACAAACTATGTAGTTAATTGTTACTAGCACCATCAGTCCATCTTTGACTTTGCATTTTGTCAATGCAATCAGATTGATGCAATACTTAAGAAATGAATAAATTTGTCACTGACTTATATTGCAATTAATTGGATTACTTTGATTTAAATAAGGGTCAACTAACTAGCTGATAAGATTCCATAGACTCCTAAGATGGCTGACACAATCAGCTAATGAGTAATAGTTAACATTATGCTTTACTAAAATTGCTAAACTATATTTAAACGAATTGAAGAGCTTGAATTGTATTTTTTTCTAAAATTTTTATTTTTAAAATTGGCTTTTCGTTTTTTGATATCTACTTTAATTTCCCTTTCTTTTTAAAATAAGTTTCCCAAAAGTGAGACTTACCCTTTGACCTTGGGGAATACATTACATTCCACACTATTGCAAATGCCAGCAGTGTGACCAAATAGTTTTGCAATAACGTATTGGCTAATCATAATTGTCCCCTTTAATTATGAATAACCTTATAATCTTACTTAAACATTTACCTAAACATTTTTTTTGCCTGATTAATACCTGACTAATTAAATATTTAAGCCAAAAATTTCTATAAACCTTAATAGACCCCTTTCAAAAGTAAAGCGCCATCTGTGATGAATAGATTTCAACTGCAGTTTAGACCATACTAAAATGGCGGCCCATGCTATTTGCCATAGACATATGGCGCCACGTGTGATGAATACTAAATAGACCATACTAAAATGGCGGAAATTAATGGACTTTTAGTCAAATGCTGCATTATGGGAGTACTTTTGAAAGGGGTCTATTAGCCTATTTTTTTAAATTTTAACTTGTTATTTTAGCCTGCAATATATCAAACTAAGCTGATTAGTTTCATGAAATTTTAAGAAATTAAAATTAATTTGGAAGTTTTAATTGTATTTTATTTGTCAGTACCACGTATAATGTAAGTTCATGTATCTTTCATTCCTAATTACTGCCTGACTTCATTAAAATTAGATAAATTTCAGACAAATGTGTCTTAATTTTTAATGAAGACAGGTAGTAATTAGGTACATGACTTTGAAATTCCCAAACCCAATTTTAAATTGAATATCCTCTTTGGAAATATATATCCAGTAATTTACATCTATTTTCCTTAACGTTTTCCTGAGTTTGACTGACCGTTTCCTATTTCCTGACTATATTTAACGCCTGGCCAATACACTCAACCAATATACTAGCCAATAATGCAATAACTCATATTAAAATTGTGTTTATTTTTGCAAATATTGTAAATGTTTGTGATTCAGTGTATACCTTTTAAAATGCCAGATTTTCTTCAAACTCTTTTTGCCTGACTATTTGCAATAATATTGACAATTATTGCCTGACTAACTATTTTCTTGATATCTGACTTTCACTGAAAATAGAAACCCTTCATTAACTAAACCTGCTTAATTTATACATATTTATGAAAATATTCTGGAAATATATATGCAATTTCATTTCCCATTTCCATTGTAATTATTTTTTTTTTCTAATTTGGATTATACACATACCCTTTTATATGCCTGCATTTTTTTTTCTCTCACTCACTCCCTCCCTCTCCAACCCCCTTTTAACCCCTCAACTCATTCATTATCTTCTTTTTCTGTATACCTTAAGCAGTCAATTTTTTGTAAGAAATCCCCGGCCACTCATCTGCCTTTCACACATCACCTGAATTGCTCCTCAAATGGGCCAAAAGAAGGGCTTAGAACGATCCAGTAATTGACGACTATGCCAATATGCAACCAAAAGGAAAAGTGCAGTTGCAAAAATGTTTAAGAAATGTTATTCCCAAATGGCAAGAGGTTCCTATGGCAACTGGTGGGCATAACACCAAATTAACTCCCAAACTAGCAAAGTAATTCCAGCTCTGTCCATCACAAGAGCTGTTGTTGATAGCCACACTTTACATATATAGGTGCATGTTGGTTCAATACAGGGGGGGGGATGGAAAGACCAAAATATCATTAAACACAACGAAATATACTTATATTGGTTTATATTGGTCTGTATTGGGTTTATCGGTAGATATTTAAATTTTGTTACATTACTAAGGTTGCTATATTAATTGAGTTGAAGGGAAAGTCCAACTTTGTAGCAAGTGCATATTAGTTGTAAACTCTTTTCAACACTGTTTTCTTGCAGACTTATTTTCTGCAGAACATTTAAACAATGCCAATGCTATTAAAATACTATTGGAATTGTTGGTTTTAATTAATCCTGCTTAGGTCTATAGTGATCCATTGCATTTAGAATGTTATCCAGGCTCCATACAGAGTTCTAAGAATGGATTTTTTCCTGACTATCTCTAAACAAAAACAAGTATTTTCTGACTTTAAATTTCCCTGAACAAACTAAGCATTTTCTTAAACTTGCAATGACCCAAAACATCCCTGACTTGCCCTGATCTAAATAAATTTTCTTTGAAATTGTAAGGCAGATTTAGCATTAGATGTATTTTAGTGTTACGACCTGGTAACCATTTGGTTACATGGTCTGAAGCTAAAGCGTTTTTGCACTAGCTAGCCTCTGTCGTTTTGGTGTGCAGGATCCCAGTGCAAGTTAACAAAAAGGGTTACCCACCTGTGATCTACCTAAATAGGTAATAGTACCAAATGAGATCACAGAAAAACACAGAGAGCGGTGCATTTGCGTTTTCACAGTTGGGTTATAATCTATGATGTAGCTAAGAACTATTTGTGAACTGGATCACAATCAGTAGTGTATACAGAAATTCTGTAAGGGGTGGGGGGATAATTAGACTCCAATATAATTTTGGATCCCATGGGGGGGAAGTTTGGACCCTCAACCTCCCCCCCCCCTTGATTATGCTCCAAATCACAATAGCTCATGATCCGATCACAACGCCAAAATACGTCTATTTTTGATTACAGTCAGTGAAAATTAAGTACAGAATCACCATCTAATGGGTGTAGTGTCCATTCTGCACACAAAATTATGACAAAATTAGTAAATTAAATTATACTGAATTATATTTATCATAATATATAAACTGACTTATTAAATTTCCCTGACTTAGTTACTTTGATAATAAACGATCATAGTTTCACTCACCAATATCTAGTCCAGTTATGAATAACAGTTCTTGATCTCTGCAGCGTGGTCCCACTGGTCCATGACCCCTTCTAAATTTTAGGCCTACCATCTTCTAAGTCCAAACACATTATCTATAAATAGAAGATTAAAAACATCATTAGTATCTTTTATATATAAATCTAATTGAATCTATTGATGACAAGTTGTTAATCCAGCACAAACTCCAGTTAAACAGAATTTCAAATCTTTTCCAGTTGTTTGATAAAGTATATATTTTTGTTTGCAGCTGGTGCAAATATTCAGCATTAAAATGCTTTGACACCATGAATGATAATGATTGATGAGCTCTTATTTCTCTTCTGTTTGTGTATTGTCTACGTAGCCAAATGCAGCTTTCTGATCTAAACTATAAACTCGTAATATTTCATTTATTTCTTGCTGGGAAAATATATGTATGACGTTGGAATATATACTGAGATTTATTTTAAAAAAATTGCATGGCAATCTGATCCCTCACATTTTGAGAGGCATTCAGGCATGAATACAAGATCCTCGTTGAAAAAGACAGCCCAAACTGAAAAATGATAGTAAAAACCCAGCTTTTTGTTTAGTTTTCACTATTAAGAAAAATGTTTTCTGACAAAGTAATCCGACTTGTACACTCAATATTTACAATGAACATGCCGTGGTTAGATCTTTTTTTTTTATACACGTAAAAAATAAAAAATCTGATTACTGATTGGTTCAAAATTGAGTATTTATACTATAGGATGTGAAAAAAGGATAATCGATTTTAGATTAGCATTCACGTGTGATATTTTAAGCATGTTTTCAGGCGGAATATTTTATCATTTCTCACTTTGGCCTAGTTATTAAAAGCACTGATGCAGTCAGCCTGTTCTTAAATTGAACCACCTTTCAGAAGAAAAAAATGATCATTAACTCGGTGAAAATTGATCTGGAATTTAATTTGATGAAAAATAAAATGGCAATTTAAAGGGACAGTCCCACCTTAACTCAAGCATTTTTTGCCATAGATAGGAGATAAAAACATGATGAGCTTAGAAATTGAAATTTAATTTATAATTACCATTCAATAGTTATTAATTTTGAAACATGCCAATGTAGATAAAACTCTAGAGGGTTGATAGTAGCCATGTTGGGAGTCACTTTGTCAATCCCCCTAGTAATAAACTTGATGGTTTACTAGTTTTTGCATAACAGAGAATGCACATAATTATTCCATAGCGATAAAATAAAGCTAACATGAACTTTGCACGCAGCGCCAATTCAGCCTGGGTGGGAGACTATTATAAAAATGGCGCATGTCCCCAGTAAAAAAACCTGCATCTTTTTTCGAATTTTTTTTGCAGTTTATTTGCAGTCTTAATTTGCAGAAAAACGGTAGTTTTTCTGAACGTTTATAAAACAAAAACCTACATAATTTGTGCAGTTTTTCTACAACAACCTGCAAGTTTTTTCTACAGTTTTTCTGCAATTTTTCTACAGTTTCTCTGCAATTTTTATACAGTTTTTCTGCAATTTTTATACAGTTTACCTGCAATTTTTATGCAGTGTTTCTGCAACTTTTATACTGTTTTTCTGCAATTTTTCTACAGTTTTTCTGCAATTTTTATACAGTTTTTCTGCAATTTTTATACAGTTTACCTGCAATTTTTATGCAGTGTTTCTGCAACTTTTATACTGTTTTTCTGCAATTTTTCTACAGTTTTTCTGCAATTTTTATACAGTTTTTCTGCAATTTTTATACAGTTTACCTGCAATTTTGATGCAGTGTTTCTGCAATTTTTATACTATTTTTCTGCAATTTTTCTACAGTTTTTCTGCAATTTTCCTACAGTTTCTCTGCAATTTAAAGTTTTTCTGCAATTTTTATACAGTTTTTCTGCAATTTTTATACAATTTTTCTGCAATTTTTATACAATTTTTCTGCAATTTGTATACAATTTTTTTGCAATTTTTATACAGTGTTTCTGTATATTTTCTAGTCTAGTGATACAGAAATAACTGCAGAAAGAATGCAGAAAAACTGTATAGAAAAAACACTTGCACGTTTTTTTACAGAAAAACTGCACAAATTATGTAGGTTTTTGTTTCATAAACCTTCAGTAAAACTAGTTTTTCTGCAGTTTAAGACTGCAAATAAACTACAAAACAATTCAAAAAAACTGCAGGTTTTTTTTCCTGGATCATCTTTATTGGAAACATATTCTGCTTTCTGAATACGGTAGGTGAACTGCAATCATATTAACAAGAATGCCCTTCTTTGCTATTAATAATCTTAATTTTAAGATTCATTTACCACAAAGTGGGACTGTCCCTTTAAATACTTTTTACTCATCAAAAGTTTGTTACATATCCAATACTATATCAAATACCAACAAGTGTTAGTACAGCTTTTTAGGGCACTGTTGTTATTTACAGCAAACCAGTACTGGCATTTTCCAAAATTCAATTCCGATCAAAAGCCAACACTATATACCAAAGGCCCAATGTTAAAAACTCAGCAAATTATTTATGCAGCTGTAAACGCAAATCTTGCCAAAACCAAATAATAGAGCAGCTGTTTACAAAACACGAAATTGAGTTTGTGAAAGCTTAAAATACTTCAATTCTTAGCTCAGATCTAGAAGCTGTGATATCCCACATAATAATTCATTCTATTGGCTTTTATATGCCTGGCAGAACAGGCAAAAATAGTGTTTATATAACAGATGTTGGACTGAACGAGTTCTTCTTTACTTTTCAATTTTCAAAACTTTAAACTTTGAAGCACAGTACATTAAAGGGGAAAATCTCATCATGCTACAAGTTATGTTTACAATGATGACAACAAAAATTGATAAAATTTATGTAAATTGAAATGTTATTTGGACTTACCATTCAATAAGTATGTAAATTTGGAAAAAGCTTAATTTGCTAGAAAATTAGTT
The DNA here is from genome assembly GCA_034700285.1 of Proteroiulus fuscus. Classification (NCBI taxonomy): domain Eukaryota; kingdom Metazoa; phylum Arthropoda; class Diplopoda; order Julida; family Blaniulidae; genus Proteroiulus; species Proteroiulus fuscus. The sequence continues at coordinate 1,368 of JAQIXP010001313.1, read as the reverse complement.
ACATAGAACGTAGCCATTTTCGCAGATATTAGTGGCAACACAATTCGGATTCTACCGAAAGTCCATATTTGCATGTTTCAAAATTTATTTAAATTATTAACTATTGATTGGTATAATTAAAATTAAATTTCGATTTTAAAGATCTTGTTATTTTCCCCATCTATCTTTCCAAAAAAATGCTTGAGGTAAGGTGGGGACTGTCCCTTTAATGTTACACGTGCAAGCCACGAGCTCACCTGGCTCCAAAACAGCAATGAACTATCTACAACTGATGTAACAAAATTTCTAAATAAATAATTTTGAAAATATTTTACGAGGCTATAAGTTTAGCAAATTCAAAATTTTAAAGATTTCTTTTTAGAAATCATTATAGATTTTCAATGCCAACTAGTGTTTCCTCATTATTTTGTGGAAATTGCATTATTTCGGCTTCCGAGACAAGAAGTACGGATTTCTCCGAGAACTTTTGATTTATTTTGGTATCTTCTACTTTTATCGCATTGATTTGGGACTTAAGGAATTTACTACGGTATCATTTGAGTTGATAACAGTATAGAAGAAGAGAAGAAGAAGATGAAATTGCTTTAGAACTATTTTAAATTAGGAAATTTGTTGTAATTGGAAGCGGGGGAAACTTTGTTCATTCACAAGAGTGAGTTTTCACACCAAGAGCTGCAATGACATTAAACACATCAGAATTGCCTTGAAATTGAACTATATAGAAATAGACGATATACTTTTTCTTCTAACATGCTTTTTTCTGATATAGCGATAGCAGTATAGGCCTATAGACCTTAAAGGGAAAGTCCCACATTTTAACAAGTGATATTTTAAGCTGTTCACACTAGGCACTTTTGGTAAATTTTAGCCCATTTTTGAGTGTTTTTGAGCAAAAAAAGTCGCCTGCGGCGCATTTTGTGTCAATTTTATAGCTTTTAAGAACAAAAACTTCCAAATTTTTGCCTGTGGCTAAAACTTTTGAACATTTTTTGGGTCTGCCCCCCTTAGCAAAAAGTTGAAATGACGTCCCTGATGTTAGGTGCCATTTATCCATTGATTTCTGCAGTAACTGAAAGTTGATGGCGCCCTCTAGGACATGCACGTCTATGTGTTTCATGAGAGCTGATACCTTTTATCCAGTAGAGGGCGCTACCTACTGTCAGTAAAATAGCGTCTACTTGAGCTTTGCATTTTCAACCAAATCCATGTATTCAGTACATTTTATTTATTGATTGGTGGGCTCAAATTAAATTGCAATTTTCATGTTTTTCTTAATATTTCAAGCTCTTCCTTTAAAGGGACAGTCTCACTTTGAAACAAGTTGGTTTTAATAAAAAGAGCGTGAAAAATTATTATTAAAATGGAAAT
>JAQIXP010001312.1:0-19044 GCA_034700285.1 Proteroiulus fuscus | reverse complement strand
ACAGTTTGAAGAAGACGAATTTAACATTGAAATCCCCATAGGACCATGCTGTTAAAAGTGTGGACAGCCCCCTTAATAGAAATTTAAAAAAAAACCTACTTTATTATCAATGCCTTTAGCTGAAAATTTAAATTCAAATATCTCTTTGTTTCCTGTCTGTTCTTCTGCAAAAATCTGTAAAAGTTGATAGACAAGAATAGATGTATCATTAATTTGTTATGTGCAGAAATTTACAAGTACACGTAGTTATGATGTCAATGTAAACTTACAGTAATGGTACTACTTCCTGCAAATGCTCCATTGTCAAATACCAGCCGTTTTCTAAATGGTGTATCAGCTACTAACTATTTTGTTAGAAAAGTAAATTTGGGCTACTGGGATAGTTTAAAAAATACTGCATGAATGTTCTTACTTGGCCTAAAGTGCAATTTAAAGCTCCTAGAATGTGATCTTCACGAGGTTCTGGTGAGCTTGATGAGGTATTGTAAATCCTAAAATTTAAATTCTGTGTTTCTTCGAACTGATACTCAAGTTCAACGCATTTAGTAAATACTGGATCTGTGCAATTTTTGATTGCTTCAGTTCGACCAATCTGGAAATGAATTAATTATGCCAATTTCCCTGAATTTGCCAATGCAAATATTACAAGAATAGCAGGATATTGGAAAACTCAGTCATTACCTCAATCCATTTTTCATTTTCTTCTTTCAAAATAACAGCCATGGCATTGGCTTTTGAAGAAATATCTTTTCCTAGCAGATTTGAACATTTTAGCCGTAGTTCTATCATGATTACTTCTGGTATTTCTGCACAACGACGAGCCACCGACAGTTGTCGTTGTAACTGTTCACTAAGATCCTGAAATTATAGTACTTATTTAGGTTCAAAAACTATTTCCAACAAAATCAAAAATTATGAAAGGCTACATTGTGCTCGGTGCTTAGAAAATATAAACAAGAATTAATGCAGCTGGGCATATCCTAACTGTTTAGGATTCAGGACAATTGGCAATAGTTAACGAGAAATTAAAGGCAATTTTGCCAGTAAAATCACAGAGTTTTGAGCTTCCTACCTTTCAGTAGTGGAAATCCAAATGGATTTGTAATTATCAACACTAAACATGTGGCATTTTGTACGTTATTAAATATGTGTTATCTGAAATTTCGAGCATTGCACATATTTGTTTTTGTCAATGTGGCAATATTTGCTAAAAATGATATGATAACATTGATATATCTCTACATTTTATAACTTCAAGTGAGCTGGGCTACAGGGATTTTCTGGTATTTAGCTTATCAACCAGCCTAAACAACACTCCAGCTTCTACAATATTATTATTCAGAAATAAAATTATACTATTAATGAAATAAGCAAAAAGAGTTCATTGGCAGACTTCAAATGAGGACTTAGATGTAGTGTATGTGTACTACTAATTGATTTTAATAAAATGGATTTACTTGCATATAATTTTTTTTATGTACATTTTTTTTATTTTATTTTTATTTGATTTTTTATTTTTATTATTTATATCAATTTTTATAGAGATTACCATATAGTTTCACAAGATACCATTTATTTTCAGGGGTAAAAGCAAGCAAGTATTTTTAAAAAATAAAAAGTGCCTCCGTTTAACATGCCGGATTATGGGAAAAATTCGAACTTTTCATTTATTTAAAATAATAAAATTAAAATTACACAGCCTTTCATTTTAATAAAAAAGAATACTTAAATTCAATTTAAAACATATTCTGGAATAACATTATCAAGTTTATTTTTGTTAAAAGCAATTACTTTTTATGGTTTAAAGAGTGAACACCTAGCACTCTTAACCTTATTTTTAGAAATTTTGATTTCCGATAGACCGCCAGAGTAAACAGCGGACCATTTTCTTTTTTTTAAAAAATACTTACTACAATTTGACCCTAAAAAGTTTCTTTGTGACAAAACTAGATGGTAATATCTATCAAGTAAATCAAATTTTATTCGAATCGGTAGGTAATCTGTATATTACTTCTGTACCCAATTGAGATTTTTAAATTCAGCTGATTTCTTTAAAGAAACCATTTGCTGGGCCTTGGCATTGAGAATATATCCAAAAACTATTTAAATCTATGTTATATATAAATACTTATTACGCTATAATGTACAGCCACATATGAAAATTAATTTCTAATAAAAAGAGTTTATCATTAAACTCGTTTTAGGAATAATTATTAAAATATAGTAAAGAGTTCTCCTACTGTACTATAAATCTAATAACGTTAAATTGGCTTACCTTTGAAATTAATTCACTCATTTTGGATACACAGATTAAAATGCTAAAGTTGGTTGGTTAATAGGAAATGAAAATTTCGTTAATTTGTGAAATTACATCGAAATTTAAGCATGTATAGTTATGAAAGGCATTCTGAGTTTTCCATAGGATGTCAGCCTCGATAATTGTGAAAAGCACTGAATTTATTTTTGCGAAATAAACATTTGACTATCTGTTATGGAATTATTGTAAGGCTAAGCAATAAATATGCTGTTTATTGTTTTTTGTTAAAAATGGAAAGGTGGCTCCAAAGTTCCCTTGGATGCATTATTTTTTTTTCTTGTGAATGTGCCAACTTCTTTCAAATTAATAAAAAATTAAATGTGGAAGAACAATGGGAAAATAATAACAATGGGAGTGTTCCATGCATAAAAACAATTGAGTAGTCTTGGTTTTTAAAGTGATTATCAAGGGAAATACTTAATTTAATTTTAATATGTACGTGCGATTTTTGCCGCCGATTTATGATGAATTTTACAAACAGCTTTCAAATGTGCAACAAAGTTGGAAGCTTACTGGTGCATGATTAAAGATAGCGATAAATTTGTTAAATTTGTGAAGATAGATTTTGGGCAATAAATTTTAACTATTTATCAACCTGACTTTTGTGAAAACTCTTCTGAGAAATCTATTTTACCTATAAGTTAATGCTGATATTAATCAGTGATGACATCAACATTACAGAATCGATTTAGTATTAAAATTTACCCCTGGAATTACAACATTCCTTTGTTTGCATTTTTTTAATGTAACATTAGTTATTTTAACTATATTCTTAGCAAAATAAATTTTTTAAAAATTGTTATTGCCAAATATGCATTAGAATCTATTTTGTACATCAATTATGTGCAAATAGGCTTGAAAAAAACCTTAAAACAATGAAAAATGCATTTGTTTTTTTATTGAATAATGGTACTACTATTAATAGTTTGTGATAATGTATAAACACAATTTAATATTATGCTGGTTTCAACTTTCAATAGTAAGATGCTTTTGATTTGAGCAAAATATCAATCTGAAGCTTTAAATTAGGGTGAATTGAATATAATCAGACAATTCAAATCGTTCGCCCTTTAATTAGAAAAAATCGTTGAGTTAAATCGTGGTTTTGCTGTTATTAGTATGAAATATGAATATTTTTTTATTGCGGATTGATACTTGATTGTTTTAGCCGAGGATTCACTCTAATCCTCTGGAGAAATCCGTGCTAGAACGGATGCTATTATTGGTTCTTTTTCGTACATTCTATTAGACAGTGGAATAATTTTCCTAAAAATTGCTCAAAATTGTTAGGATTCAAAGTAACCATGATGTTTAAGTCACAACTGTATGACATGGGAGTCATTTTCTTAAGTTATTAACAGTGCTTTATGAAAAAAAAAGTATGGGCTGGTATACTGCTCAAAAAATGCTTAAAAAAATTGCTTAAAAAATCAAAAAAGTTCCATGTATTCCATTTGTGACAATCGTTAAATAAATTATCTGAAATTAAATGTTAGGCATCAGTAGGTTGTTAATCTGATAAACACATTTTATTGGCATTTATTATTTCATATTGCATTTGCTCGAAGGTCTTAATTATAGTCCTCTTGAATCATACAAATTCAGTCATAAAAAGTAAAAATGTTGGAAAATCCTCAATATAATAAATGAATATAAACACAAATGCTATATTACAATTTATGGAAATAAACACATTCTTTAAGTGATAATGGCGGATGGATAGACGTTGAAGGATCGAGGAGGAATAGTGGAGTAGGTAGGCCTACTCATTGTCCTGTCTTTCGAAAGTGCTCGACGGAATGGATTCCATGTCATCTTTTTGTGACTGTCTTTGCTCTTCGTACTCGCTATACTTCCTGTCGGACTAATCCTGTCCATGTGTCCAGATGACATACTCATTCCAGAGCTAATTGAACTAGTGTAAGACGTTGGACTATTGCTGGATGATTCCCGTGGCCTTAAATAGTTGCGATCCGTAGGTGTAACCAGTTTAATTTGCAAATCGTTTTCTGCCTCACGAATTAGCGTTACCACATCATTGTGTCTGTACCACTTTGTGTCAGTGTCTCCGATAGAGACAATGAAATCACCTTCTTTTATTCCAGCAGACTACAAAATAAAGTACACATTTCATGAAAAACACAAGTAATATATTATTTGCTACATAGTAAATCTGAAAAATTAATCATTGGTGTAATGGTAACTGGTTTCCTCGATGCATGCAAAGTCATGTTATAATTATTTTCATCTATAATTAGGATTGCGACTTTTTTTTGCAAAAAAAGGAGAACCAACATTTTGTCTGGCAAAGTCAGGAAAATTTGTCTATTTTTGAACAACGTCAAGCACAAATCGATGGCTTAGTTCACAAGTAGCGAATGATCCAAAAGTTGCTTTGGAGATAAGTGTTTTTATGGGAAAAAAAGGATAATTTGGAAATAAACACTATTTAAAAGGGTGAAATTTGGTGAACGTATGAAACAAAATATATATTTTATAGGGAATGTGCTAATTTTTGTCACATAATTAAATTAGTAAATTAATTAAGTAATTTGAGAATTAAAAGGATTAAAAATGCACATTCGCTAGTTCGACTTTAAGTTTGCAGGAAAGCGAAATAAATAAAAGTGTAAAGTGTATGCCTATTGAATAAAGTAAATGCAAAAAAAAGTAGTGAATGTGATAACATTCGCTGCTTGTATTGTTATAAAAATCCATGTCACGAGCAATTCTTAAAAAATTAACTTACGAACGGTACTATTTGCTACTTTTAGGGATGATCAATTAAGCCATTGAAATATTACTTGAAATTACGATGTTGACATGTAATATTAAAATTAAACAATTAAAATGTGTAAAAGTTAGGCAAGAAGGGTTTTATAATCTAAGGTGCACCCCAGTATATTATACTACTACCAGCAGTTACTTGTGATGATGCTTACAATTTCTAATTTGTACTGAGTAGGGCCTAATGTTGTGAGCAAGTTAATTCTTTGTCTGATTGCATAATCCTTATTTTTTAGATTTTAAAAGCAAGTGAATGAATGTATACAAGTACCAACCTCCGCGAGACTTCCTGCATCCACTAGCGTGATAATAACTGGTGAGTCTCCTCTCATACTTATGCCGTAACTTTCGTCTGACGATTTGTGTAGATGTACTGTCCTTGGTGCTGTCCAGTGGTTACGACCAGAAAAGATTGCTATTGGCCCCTATAAATGATATATTTTGATTTAGTAAATATATAATATATTCTGCGTAATAATGAAGGTGAATACAATAATAGTTTAAAGAATTGCTAGAAATGCCTTGGCATTACTAAGTAACTATACCCCGTAATTAAACTACGCAACATGCAGTTGCTTATTTTACGTACCAAATCATGAAATAGATCTTTGACTTTGTGCGGAGTGAAATCTGGAGTCGTTAAAGTAAGTTGAAATTTTGTGGATGCTAGAAAAAAAAATAGTTCACGTTTAATTTTAAGATCCAGGTTACCCGATACAATTTATTGTAGTAGCATTAATCAACTAAAGTTTATTTGCCTTGTATTTGAGGTGGATCTAAAATTTCTTGAAAGTTATCTTCTTCTTCCGTATCCCCGTATTTGTTAAGAGACCTACAACAGACTCATAATTAGAAAGTTGTCTGTTGTGAATAAAAGACAAAGAATTCAAATGGACAAATGTCTTACCTATCTCTTGCTGAGCGCAATTTCGTTTGCAAGGAATCAATCCTTCGTAGTTGTCTACACATTCTGTGAATCCTCAAGCTTTCTTCGTGACGCAGAACAGCTTCTCGTAAGTGGCATCTCCCTAAACGTTAAGAATTTTCAGAAATTAATCGAAAAGACAAGATGTCAACTTTAGATAAAATTCATATTGATCATTCGAAGGATTCGTTACCTAGAAGACCTCTTTCATCCGAATTCTTTGGCACTTTAATGTCAATTAATGTTGCTTTGTTTTGGCCACTTATTTGTATACAGTCTAGCATGTCTTTTACGACTGCAGTAAGTTCATCTAAAATAGAACAGACATATTTCTCGTGAAATTGTATCAGAAAAGCAAACTTTTCTATATATTTGCAATTTTACGAATCGGTATCACATTTTTGGGTTTATAACATGCAGCTTACCTCCATGGTCTAAGAGGCCTAAAGACACGTAGTAATGTGATAAGGCCTTAAAATGCTCCGTTTTGACATGAACAAGGGAAATCCATGAAAATGGAACACAATCTTTGACTGGGGCTTCTGTGATATGCTTATAAACTTTGCTATATGCATCCACCACCTAAGTACATTTTAAGGTATCATTAATTTTTGTAAAAAAAAAAATTGTACTTTCAGAAAATAATTTATCGAATTTGTGTTTAATACCTGGGCAGCCTCTTGTCCCGCTTCCAAGCAAGCTTCGATATTTCGTTGCTTTGGGTTATTGAGAATCAGTTTCTCGAATATGCACTCTCTTGCCTGTGCCTGAATGGATGAAAATAATGTCAGCGTTAGCAAACCCTTCCATGCATTAGGCGTACGTAGTTAAGTGTAAAACATTTCTAACCAGCATTAAATTAACAAGCATTTCCAATGTCTTCGGATGCAAATCCATACTTGGAGCATTGCTGAAGTTATTCTGGATGTAATGAAACATGCTGGCTGCTCGTAAGAAACTGTCCACTGAGGCATCAATTCCAGAACTTTTCGTTCGATCCTAAGGGAATGAAATTGGAATGAGGGTTGTTTTAGAGTTTAAGGATTTTGCCTGTTAGCAGTTTCCGAAATATTACCTGTCTAGCCCCAATCTGAGTATAAAGTGCCGCAATGTTGAATAATACACTAGCTTTCTCAAATGCAATTGTCTTCTGGTTACTCGGAACACCGGTCAAGGAGTCGTACCTGAATTTTATTATTTTTTTAAAGAATGGATTAGCTTTAGCCAATTTACATAGGTCATGGCACATTGTGGTGGAATTTAAATACCAGATTATTACTTACCATTGAAAATGCACACCTAAGTTTCTGTCCGGTGGGAAAAACCGTCGTTCAACATAGTACAAGTGACCGTAATATCGAAATAAAAGTGTTGTACCATTTTGGTCCCTTGTTGGGGTTTTTACAGCCTAAATCGTGCAGAATAGCTGTTTTAGGCACTTGTTTAATTAAATGATTAAACGGAAAGTTCCACTTTGAAAGAAGGTGGTTGTAGGCGAAACAGAGTGAAAAATTGAGCCCACCAATCAGTAGGCGCCATTTTACTATAGTATGTAGTGCCCTCTACTGGAGAAAAGGCATCAGCTCTCACGACACACATAGACGTGCATGTCATAGAGGGCGCCACCAATTTTCAGTGTCTGTTGAAATTTATGGAAAAATGGCGCCTAACATGTATTTAGCAAATATTGTGATTTCTTCAATTTGTAAACTTTAAAGCACATATTATTGTCACAGTCGTTCATAGCTAGTAAATGTGTACAATTTAAATATTATTTGCTACAAGGTGGTACTTTCCCTTTAATAATTCTAAAAAGTATGCTAATTATGCACCTGTCTTAGTTCCATCAGCTTAGTTATAGCTTCGTCGTATTTCTCTCCGTCTTCACTGTAGTGCTCCAAAATGAAATCCTGCAAAAGGTCAAACAAAAAAAAATAATATTAACATTGAAGAAAATTTTATTTTTGTTCTAAAATCATGGGCCTATTAGTAATACAAATTTAACGAGTTATACCTGAATTTAAAAGCTGGGGAATAGTAGCTTACAAATTAGATATAGCTCTCAACACCGAAATAGTTTCTTGTTATGAAAAGTGTAATATAAAAAATTCCTAATAACTGAATTTCAGAGTCAAATAGCTAAACTATGATGCTCAGTAAGTGTGTGCTATTTGTTAGTATATTTGAATAAGTATTTAATAAAATATCAAAGGATATTTTTATGGAAATATTTACGTCATCATATTGTTGGCGTAAGTAGCCTGTACACAATTAAACGGTTACATCAGCAATTGAAAGAAAATATTACCAGGTGCTAGTACACAATGAGAACTTGTAAATTATTAATGGTAATAAAATATAGCACACATGTTATTAGAAATGCCACCGAATATGCTTCCTTAATAACATTCTTGACTTTAAAAAAACATTGTAAAGGTTTTTCAAAAGAAATATATATCATGACTCACTTTATAAATAATTTGCATACAATTGATGCTTCAATTCTGTTACATGAAATATTCATTGGGATCAAAACCTTTGATATATCGGCTAAGTAAATTCTCGTGATAGATCATACCAGGATGTGTGGAGTGGGGGTGGGATAATGCATAATTAGAAAGTGTGAATTAGAATTCATGTGTGACTAAATACACGTGTTGCAAATGTTATTTGAGTGACTATTTCAAACATGAATTCATGATTATTAAATTACCTTAAATGCTTCTCTGAAATCAACGTCTTGAGTTTCTTTGAAGCCCAATGGTATCATAGGCACTGACTGACAAGAACTATAAAAATAGAAAATTTTAATTTTAGCATGATACAAATATAATATTTAATAAAAATAAAATAATAAACAAATATAATAAACAGACTTTAATAAGAATTGGCTTATTTACTTACTTGTCATTTTGGTATATATCGACAGAACTATTCAAATCTGCCAGTTTCTCTTTAAGAAGTTGAACATTGGAGTTTACGAAGCTTAATTCCAGTGCAACATTTTCTTTTATATTTTTATTCCTGGTAGCTCTGAAAATATGATTTAAAAAAAAATCAATTAGTTTAAGTACTGCTTTCATTAGATCCTTGAATTGGTTGCATGAATATTGTAGTAGTTTATTCAGGATTGCTTTAAATGCTTTGAGAAATTATATGTGAAAAAGGCTTGAAGGTAAAATCCCACTTTGAAAAAAGTGGGTTATAAGAGGAAGAGCATGAAAACTTAGGAAAGGCATGGAAATTGTAATTTTATTTGAACCCCACTAATCAATAAATAAAATGTCCTGAATACATGAATTTGGATGAAAATGCAAAGCCAAATATGTGCCATTTTACTGACAGTTCGTAGAGCCCTCTACTGGATAAAATGTATCAGCTCTCATGGAACACGTACACATGCGTGTCCTAGAGGGCGCCACCAAGTTTCAGTGTCTGCAGAAAACTTTGGACAAACACCCCTAATATGTATTTAGTATGTGCGAACAAGTTAAATATTACTTGTTACAAAGTGGGACTTTCCCTTTAAGCAAGTAATTTCATTGTAAGTGATGCATAATTCCCAATAGCTTGTTTTACCAACAGTGACATACTTATCTAGGGAGAATGAATTTCATATTTCAAAAGGCATTACGGTACATGTTAATTTCTACCTGCCTTTTTATGCTAGTAAAAAATGAACCATTGATATTTCTAAAAAAAACAACCATATATATTACAATTGTATTCTCTTAGAACTACTTTATAAGAATACAAAAAATTATATTCATGTAAGCAGCTTTAAGGAACTAGCACAATCTTAAGATCCGTATGTTAAACATGTCCCATTCAATTTTCACACAATGTAGTTGAGCATTTTGGTTTATAAAAAACAAAGAAAATATTTTGCCAAAAAAATTGTTACATTTACTAATTTAAATTTCAAATCCATAAAAATGCAGGTGAAATTCAATCAGGGTTGAACTTATCAGATATACACCCCGCTAGCCACAGATAGTTTTAGCAATAAAAATAAATTCAATTTGAGCTATTGACCCAAAGTAAGTTTTGAGGGTTTTAAAAAGGGGTTTGGCTGAGGTCATGCAAAAAACTAAATTTAAACTAATGGACACTCTGTATTAATGACTATTTGAAAATTATTTCCTCGTTGCAAAATATAGGAAATGATCACAGCACTGAAATTGTTTAACATTAGGCACATTTCAAAAAACAGCAGTAAACATCCAATTGTTCATGTCCGTACTCATTCAGAAATGTTTGCCGTGACATTTCAACCCTGGTTTCATATTAAAAGCAGTTTGTTTGACTTTAGATTTGTGAACAATTGATTTCCTGGCATATTGTTGAATATTAAATTATGCATGGTGAATATCAGGTAACTTCCAGGCATGTTAACATTTGAAATCTATGCATAGTATTTATGGGTAGGACAGCTGACAATCAAGAATTTAGAATAATATCAAGGAAGTACAAGTACATGATTGTATTAGGTATAGAAATACATGCTTCATGCCCTTGAAAAATGTGCTTGGAAATTTTCCATGATTTCCTAATTTTGCTTAAATTTTAACATAGGGCTATTATGGGGGGAAATTAAACAGCTAGTAAAATTCATGTTTATAGGGATTCGGAATATCAGTTAAAAGGGAAAGTCCCACTTTGAAAGAAGTGGGTTGTAGGAGGAATAGCATCAAAAATTAGGAAAGGCATGGAAATTGCAATTTCATTTGATCCCACCAATCAATAAATGGAATGTCCTGAATACATAGATTTGGTTGAAAATACAAAAGTGCAAATTGGCACCATTTTACTGACAGTAGGCAGCGCCCTCCACTGGATAAAAGGCATTAGCTCTCATGAATCACGTAGACATGAATGTCTTAAGAGGGCGCCACCAACTTTCAGTGTCCGCTAAAATGTGGAAAAATGGCGCCTAACATGTATTTGGCAAATTCGTGATTTCTTCAATATGGGAATTCTGCTGCAATTATTGTCACAGCCATTTATATTTAGTAAGTGTGAACGATTTAAATATCACTTGTTACAAAGTAGGACGTTCCCTTTGAGAGTATTTTTGTTGTAATGCTTTTTACATTTTTAAACTGTAAATTTAATTTTAGCTTGGAAATTCTCTGACTTGATGAAAATAATTGTAACATTCATTTCATTCATTCATTGTACATATTTCATTTATCTTATATTTTGTCATAGTTTCCTATAGCCTATTTCCTGTTATTGTGTGGATTACAGTAATTATAAATTTTCATCATTCAGCCTATTGATTTATATATAATATTATATTTAATAATATTCTTATATTTTTGGAAAATTTCTTGTAAATGCATCTTGAAAACAGCATAACACCTCAGCGCCACTCAAACATTTATTATAAATTTATATAATGTGCATGGCTTAATAACCACCAAAAATTTGCACACAAAAACAAGTATACTTTGCATAAAAATTGAAAGAAATGCACACACAAATTGTGACAAATAGGCCTTCATTTTAAGTTTTGGTTTGCTGTAACTGTAGTCACGCCATGTGACAAAACACAGCCACAGGTTAAATTTACACTTAATGCATTGGGCCTACGTTTTTCAAATCATAATTGCACTCAAACAAACTCAAAGTAGGAAACATTTTCTATTATTGTTGAACAGTTCAATGACCTCTTGAAATAAAATACTGAAAATAGCGTGATACATGCGTATGCATGGAAGTTATAGGACATGCATGTTGCATGACAAATATGGATGGATACTATGTGGTAAAAATATATTCATTTTAAAGCCACACTGTCCTGTAGAAATTTTTGTTCCAAAATAGGGCTCAAAGCATGTGCCAATTGCATTGGATTTGCTGGACTGTGCACGTGCAATGAGCCCCATTTTGGAATAAAAATTTCTACAGGACAGTGCAGCTTTAATGTTGTCCAAATCTTCGGTATTTATTGTTACCTGTCACAGTTATTAATATGCACTGTACAGAGTCAAAAACACAATAGTCCCATGTTTTTTATCATATATTTTCCTTATTTATATCAAAGGACATTTATGCCACATTTGTTTTGTGACAGAAGGTACTGTTTACTTAATGATTCGTCGCTATTTTTCTAGTGATTAATGAAAATAGGAAAATGGTTTCCCCAGTCAGGTGAGCAAACGTGCCAGACATTAAATATGTCATATTTGTTCCAACAAAATCGATTTTTACACTAATGGGGTCATTGTACCCATTTCATTAAAATCCTGATGATGAACGGAATAGCAAAATTAGCAAAAAATAAAAAAATGAAGTCAAGGACTAGACTATAAATTAATGGGGACACAACATATATAGCCAAATTAGATTCTCAATGTTAATGAAGGCGGTATTTCGGCCTTAAAAATTAAACATAATAAATATTTATGAATTTGCTTGCATGTATTTAAAATTTATAAGTAAAAGAAGATAAGTTTGAAAAATTGCAGGACGTTCATAATTAGATCCGGTCTTCATTTATTGACTGGAATGTACATTATTAATGAAATTGCCATTATAGATTACAAAAGTTAGAAATGATGGGAAAATTGCCTAAATTGTAGTAACATTTAAATGAAAGAAGGCTTAAATTGCAAAATATTTTCCTTCTGCAATTGCTGCCAATGGGAATTTATTAAAGGGAAAGTCCCACTTTGTAACAAGTGATATTTACAATAGGCCTAATAATTGCAACAGTTTCCATATCGAAGAAATCACGATGAGGCTTTTTTATTAAAGCAACTTAGATTTGATTTGAGTTTCTTGTTAATTTGGGGTGGTGAGGGAGTAGTTTATGAAATATCTTCATTGGGATTTATAAATCCATTAAACCCCTTTGTTTATAATTTTAAACTACAGGCATTTACAGCACTTTTCAATTAAAATTATCTAAGTGCACAGTTTACCCTTCTTCATATTTGGGATGATGCCATTAAATGTCAAAAATGGTCACACATTTTTTGCATGTCTTCCACATCATGAATTTGACCTTTTAATGACCTTTTTACGACAAATTGCTTTAGATAAGTATTTCTCACTTGCAGAAAGAAATGTTAAAAGACGATCACGAATCAAAAGGCACTTTATCAGACAGTTTTGGAGTGCCATCATAAATATTAAGTCAACCATTGTTTCTTAGGTCATCCTTAAGTAAAACACTTTACTATAAGTAGAAGGCTTGAAGAAGATATTTTACTGTACATTAAATTTGGTCACATTAATTAATTGTCAACTTCTATTGCATTGATGGAATCATGTCCAAGTAAAGTACAAAATTTCCTGATTAAAATCAGGTTGATCTCAACTGCTAGATCAAATAGATGAGCATAAATTTGAAAAGCTGAGATCAAAAACTACACGAGTTTTTGAGTTTATTTTTGCTGAAAATGAGAGATTTATATAAAATTGTAGCTAGTGTTGCTCTATCCACTGAATCAATAAAAAGTTGGGGTAAGATGTATAGGAAAAAGTTGCCCATTTTGACCACTCAAGATGAAAAATGCCAGAATCACTTATGTTCAAAATGTTGGTTATCAGGTAGGCCTACCCAAATTTGGGTATAAGGTTAAAGTGGACTCAAAACAAGGGAACCGAAATGCGAATGTGCATACCAAAGCACAAGTTTATATCTCAAAATTAAGCTCAGATTTTTTAAATAACTAATTTGAATGCAATAAATCTGGATTTTCTCTAAACAATTTTTCCTCAAAACAAGAAATCCAGACTCATGTGGTTTTTGATCTCAGCTCTTCAAAATTTTGTCAGCTTGAGCCTATTTGGGTAAATTTTCAGCATTTAAAATAAACTGCAAAAGTTTCAAACTAATCCGCCAAAACTTCCGTAAAACTTCCAGAAATATCTTCTGATCTGACTTTTTTAATGTTGTCGTGCATACAAACTTTAAAGAAATATTAGGAAATAGTTTTCTCACCTATATAACCTTTCTGCTCCTGATCTCAGCATTAATTGCTTGTTAATTTCTTGATTTAGTATTGACCTTTTACTCTGTAGTTTTCCTCGGCATGTTTGAGCTCGAGGATCAGAGCCCTGGAAACAAAATACAGACATTAAAATCAGCGAAAAGTTACTGTTGAATCGAGACAGTGTTAATGCCAAAATACATAGTTATAATCTGTAAATGAATTGACAATATTACGCATATATATATATATATATATATATATATATATATATATAAAACTAAAATCACAAAAACATCATTATCCTGATATCTCATTGTGTTGTCATACTAAATACACAAAAGGTATATAATCTTTCACAAAGAATAATAAGAGTAAGTAAACATTACAACTTGAGATAAGTTCCAGTTACTTTTAAACTCTGATTCACCTTTTGGTACAGGTAACAGGTATACAATTCCAACTTCAACCTATGATCCCCCACACTCACACTTACTTGTAAACGTCTCATTATACATGTATACTATTATATTACTAGTCAGTAGAATACAGTGATTTACATTAACATAATCAGTACCTAATCCAAGGACATGGAGAATCTTACAGTACCAGTTGTAAGAACAGGAAAAACGATGTGCCCAATAATAAGAACTGCCTTTCAATAGCACATGACTTGTTTTTTTGCCACAAAACTAATGTTTTTCACAGAAAATAACTAGATTTGAGCTAGTCAAATTTTTTCGCCTGTTTTGCTGTGACGTCAAATTGACCTCAAATGTTCTAGTGTCAAAGACAAGAACAGTGGGGAACTTTGCCCCGCGCCAATTCTAAGAACATAGGAGTAAAATATTTACTTATAGGTAACTCATATAATCAAGACATGATTCTGGAATCTATACAATCCAGAATCCTAGGAATTTTGGTTCCATCATACATTCCAAAATCCAGAATCTTTTATGGGAATGTTCCATGGAGCCTTTTTTGTTGGTTTTGTCCCATGAAAATATTTTTTTTTGGATTCTGGATTGAGATTCAGGATTTTAGGATTTCAGATTCTAGAGTCTTGATGAAATAGGACCCAGTTCTTTGGATATAAAGATATTGACTTAGGATTCAATTCACGAAATTGGTTATAAGTTTGTTATACAACGTGCTATATAACGTGTTACTGAATGATATATACCAATAAAAATTTTAAATGACATCTAGTGGATTGCTCAAGTCTGGAATAGTGATTTAAGCTGGGAATAAACTTCGTAATTACATGTTATTTTGAAGTTTATTCCCAGCTTCAATCACTACTCCAGACTTGAGCAATCCACCCATCATGTTATATAACTATTTCTTACCTTATTAAAGTTACTATTAACCGCCCACTTTAACATTTTTCGCAGTATCCAAGCATGCGTTTGCATTATCGCATCGAACTTTTTAGTGGGCCAAATTGGCAATGCATTGATGCAACATAATTACTGATAAATTGTGCACATCCAGTAGCTTCTAAGCGCATATTTCTAAATAGTTTTTAACCAATGTGGATGGAGGCAATATACAGGTAGAAGATAAAACAAATGCTTTGTTTCATTATGTAGGCAAAAAAACCACAGGCCAGGCATCACATTCTTACAAGATTAGGTCACCAAAAATGCATCACTTTTCATTTATAGCCTCAAACAAAAACAATTGCAGAGTTGTGAATCAATGTAGGCAATAGGAGTGATGCAATTACTCGGGTTAAACTGATCTGTTAGTATGTGTTTGTAGCCATGGCAATAGTTATAATCCACGATAATAGTGATTTGTTGATGTAAAATACTGTTTCAGTGAATGATCTGATAAGTAAACTCATTATTCATTTACACCAGTGGTGTGTTTCAGGTCACAGGAAGGTCCTTAAACATCCTTAAAGAATGGCCAGTTTTTTTTCTGTCAGATTCACTGGGGGTAATAACACGAACAATATCTCGTAGACGGAATAAGGAAGTGATTTTATCCTATTTTTATCACCTTTTTGTTTGTTAGACGAATATCCGATTAAAAGTAGGTTGTCATAAGTAATTATCGATTTTTCTACGTGAAAAATGCACCGAGAATCCATTGAATAGTTTCCTTGTTGGCAACATGTACATGTGCTCAATTCCCAGTCTTATGTTTTTCTAGTTATATTTTTGGGTAAAAACAAATACGGTCAAAATGAGCACCCAAGTTTACATTTAGGAGCTCCCATAAATTGCACAAAAATGTGGGTGTACATGTGGGCCATTGACAGCCACACCTCGAATGGGTATACTCCCTCAATTTTAAGTTTAAAGGTCAGTTGCCAAGCCTTTGCTGGTCAAGATATTGGGTCTCTCAAACTGCTTCCAAAACGTTTAAAATAATTGCAGTTTTTAAAATTATTTTTGATAACATTTTAATGGTCTCTCTCGATGAATAATCATCTGTATCTAGTTATTATCCAATTTTCAGTTTGAAAACACTTTTTTGCAGAAAAGTTAATCAAGCATACATGTACTGAATTTTTCAAAAATATTTTTTTATGAAATATGTTGCATCAATTGTTTTAAGTATTCCTCAGTTTCCATAGATTGTTTTCTTTACACAACAAGTTGCTGCTTTTTTTCAACAAAAAAACTATTTTGTTCTGCAAATATTGCATACACTAATATGAGGCTGTTCAATGATTTCCAGTATTTCTGTTATTCCAGTTGGCACATCTCAGCCATAGGTCAGTATTAAAACACATTTTTGCAGAAAGTTAATCAAGCATACATGTAGGCTTGAAGTTACTGAATTTTTCAAAAATATTTTTCTTTCTGAAATATATTGCATCAGTTGTTTCCAGTATTTCTCAGTAATTCCAGTTTCCACAGCTTGCTTCTGCTGATTTTTTTTTCAAAAAAAGATTCTTTTCTGCAAATATTGCATACACTAATATGGTGCAGTTCAATGGTTCCAGTATTTCTATAAATCCAGTTTTCACATCCCAGTCATATGTCAGTATTTAGAAACTTGCTTAGCACAACAACTTTCACTTCTTGTACACAGAAATCCATTTTCCTATTAATGTCCCTTGGTATGCAGCTTTTGTTTTCATCCAAATTTGAATACAATTGTCATAATTTCATCCAAATTTATGCACTCATTGCATAAATGTCCTGTAGTCCATTGGTCAGAGTTGATGTCATATGACAAAAATCCAAAATTTCAGATGCCAAGTGAAAATTTGTCCAGCTTTTTGGAAAGAACTTATTGAAATTTCATTTTTTAAATGTAGGCTATATCCCATTGTAAATATCACTGTGGGACTATGTTTTTGTAAACTGAATGAAATTTAAACAGAATCTTCATTATAAACATTCAAAACATGATGCATCCAATGTCACAGGTGGATCCCTTGATGGGTGACAGAAAACAGCACAAGGTTTCATTACACTTCATTTGCAAATATTTACAAATTGTTTTCAGCTGTGTTTAAAATTTCAAATTCCCATTCTGTTTCAACAATGGTCAATTTCGCTTTCATCATTGAGTCAAGAAGCTTTTCAATAAACTTGCTAGTTGTGTATCATAGAATTATAATAGTCTTATATACTGTACTGGTATTACTAAGGTCAGTGGCTTCTAATAACAACTATTTTTGGTACATAACAAAAACTGGTCTCAATCCAGTTGGAAATAAAAATGGTGGACCAAAAAAAATTATATCTAAATTGCAAACTTGTTTTAATAATCATTTCATTGGACTAATCGACCTTGAAAGTTTCGGCATTACTTGTCATGATAAAGTTGTGTGTATCATGACTTCCTTGTGTTTTGTCTCAAAAGTTTCTTGAAATTTGCTTCCCTGGATTGAATTTTCTTTTTTAAAAAAGAGGTAATGCATGTATTTTTAAGGAAATAACTATGTTTGACCAAATTGAATTTTAATGGCCAATTTTATAAGAAAAATTTAAATTATCTCACCATTGCTGTCAAGAATTTATTAAAAATTAACAAAGCTTTATGATACATGTAATTAAATTGAAAAAAATTCGTCTGGCTTCATGAGAAAGTTAATCCCTGATTTATAAAATACCAGTAAACACTAACCATTATAATTAAAGGAAACTTGAAGGAAAACTGATGAGAAGGCATATAAAGGGCGTGTCTGTGTAGTTCAACTTGTCACCAGTAGAGGAATATTTTCACCATTCTTTTGCTTGATTTCACCATATAGAAACTCTTGATTTATATGTTTACAAAGCAAGCCATATAGCATTATTCTTGAAATTTTTTATATTTAAAATAATCTTAAAAAATAATTTGCCTAAGTATTTATTCGTTTGAAACACTATAGGAACATCTATAGCAGGGATCACATAATGACAAATATTAGCAATATACATTTTAGAATCCCTTATTTGCTCGTTAATTATAACTTTTTCATTCATTTTATGACATGAATAGTTTTATAAATTTCATAAGGTTTTAATGCATAACAAATGAAAATTGGGTTTAAATTTCACCAATTTGAAAGTTTAACTCACGACCTTTGCCTATGCTATCAAGAAAGGTTACATTGAACAAAATTACTGTAGTTTTCCATTGAATCCATTGAATTAATTTGATAATATCTCACTAAAATTATTAAAATTGTATAATTCATAATTTTTATAATATTTTCCTTTAAGGACAGCAGTAGGCCTACTCCAATTTCAAAAGTAAAGTGCCATCTGTGATGAATAGATTTCAACAACAGTTTAGCCCATTCTAAAATGACCGCTCATGCTAGTTGCCATAGACATATGTCGCCATCTATATGATAAATACTAAACAGTCCATCATAAAATGGCTGACAAGTTCTTCCTTATCAAATGGTGGTGCATTATAGGAGTACTTTTGAAAGGGGAATGTTAAAATGGGAGTTTATATGGCCAGAGTTATTAGAAAGACATTTCTATTAAGGGGGCTGTCCACACTTTTAAAAAATGCATGCTCCTATGGGAATCTCCTTGTTAACTAACGGTACATATTAATCGATAATGGCTAAACATAAATTGACGGGGTTTGATTTTTTATGAAGGACAATT